>JACEFZ010015594.1:0-55589 GCA_014155875.1 Cepaea nemoralis
TTTCGAAGGGAGTCCCCAACTGATGGCTACCCCTGAAGGAGAGTCATATGGTTCACCAAGACCACCGGCTCTGTCCAGTGTTTCGGTGCCACCCTCTGGCACTCAGGGCATGACTTCACATACCGACGCACATCACCTGTCATTCCCGGCCAATATTAGTGGCAGGAAATTCGCTGCATCGTGGCGGCAATACCCATGTGTCCACTAAAGGAGATGGTATGCCCCATATGAAGAAAGAATTGGGAAAGATGGGCCTTTGGGACCACAAACTGACCATGTAGGTTGTCTCCCCTTCCGGCTCTCCTGTAGAGTATCCTATAGTCTTCATATGTACTGCCCCCGTTTGGGTGGATCAGCACTTTTCTGCAGCTTTTTGTAGCAAGGCGTAGAGTAGCATCCTCACTCTGGGCAGTTCGCAACTCCCCTGGCCGTGGGTTAGTCACATTGGCTTCTGCCTCATCCGTTCTCCGTCTGAGAGCGAGTCCTGAATTGCTCCCATATGGATTGGCTCCCTGGGCATTCCCAGAAAGACATACCGGCAACCGAGGATTACGGGAAAAATGGGATCAGTCAACACCGCGGCCTTGATGGTGCCGGTGACATATCTTGACTGAATCTCCACTCTGGCAATGGGCAATTTCATGGCTACAGCACTCTTCTGTGCAGGCTGTATCTCCATGGTTTCACCTGTGAATTGTTCTGGATGTACCAGATCCGCAAAAATCACGGCCTCCCCGTCCAGTCCTGTGTCGTATAAACACTCCATTTGACGACTGTTAACTTCTACCAATTCCACTACAGGTGGTTTTTCCTGGTCTGGAGTCTCTTCTTCGGCCACGACCTGTTCGGTGGGCTCCACCTTAGGTTTCCCGGGGCACACGACGAATTTAGTGTCTCCTGACTTTCTCCTGCAGTCAATAGCATTGTGTGTATTCGACCTGCAGTGTTTGCACCATTTCCCTGTCCTAGATTTTATTGTGCCGGACTCGAGTGAGCTCTCCTGGTGGTGAGCTTCCTTATCGACCTTGGCATTGTCAGTGTCCATCTGCGTTGAAGTCACTTGACATGCCGCGAAGTGAGGGTTCTTAGCCTTCGATTTGCAATCCCTCGTATTGTGAGAAGGTGACTTACAAATCGAACACCACTTCTCCGACCATGGTCGGTTTTGTGTAGAGCTCGAAGTTTTCTTGCTTTCCCCCTTCGTCTTCTCCGAACTCTCCTCTGAAGTTTTGACATATGGTTCCACCTTTTTAGTTCCTGTGCTTTTTGATTTCTTCAGGTTATGTTTTTCCTGACTTTTGGTGTTTGTAGAAATATTTTCTGCTGCCTCCCCATGGACCTCGACGAACCGTTCCGCCAATTTCGTCACCATGTCGATTCGTTCCGCCCCTTGTTCTCCCAAGAATGTCCTGAGAGGTTTCGACATTTGCTTCCACATCTGGTTGACTACCGTGAGCTCTTCCAGACTCTCATAGTCATGCGCAAACCCAGCCAAATCCATCCACTTATGGAGATATGCTTTCAGACACAGACTATAGGCGGCGAACAACTCCCCCGGTTCTCGTTTCGCTCCTCGAAATTTTTTCCTGTAGGTATGGGACGTAACCTCGAATCGTTTCAGCAAAGCCGTCTTCAACTCGTCATAATTGTTCTCATGTCCTGGTGGCAGGCGGGAATAAACCTCGTAACCGGTCCCGCGTAATCCCTGGGATAGCTTGAGATTCCATTTGTCACGCTCCAGACCCATAGCAACTGACATAGCCTCGAAGCGTTGAAGGTACTGGTCAATCTTCTCTTTGTCCTTCTCGTAGATCGCTAGAGGGAACTTCATAGCATGGTAGCTATGTCCACTTACTGGTGTTGAGCCAGGGAGAGAGGAACCTCCCACTGCTCCCTCAGTTTCCCCACTAGATTGCCTCTTGAGCTCGAGTTCCCGCATCCGGTACTCATGCTCCCTTTTCTGAGCCTCTTGCTCCGCTTCTCGTTGCTTAGCAGCTTGCTCAACCTCAAGTATCTTAGCAGCTTGCTCTGCTTCCAGTATTTTAGCTTCTATTTTCAGCCTTCTCATGGCTTGTTCAGCCTCAAGTTGCCTAGCAGCTTGTTCTGCTTCCAATTTCTTAGCTGCTTGCTCTGCCTCCATCCTTCTCAATTCCAACTTGGCCTTCCGATCTTCCCTTTCTGCTTGACGATACTCCCTTTCCACTTCCTGTATGTAATCCGTTAGAGCAGAACCCGACAATCCCATTTCTTCCCCCTTTGCCCTAAGTTCTGCCGTAGTTAATCTAGGAGTGGCCATTTTACAGAGAGGTAACTCAGCAGATAGAGTATAGATTATCTCTAAACCAATATATAGCTAATGACAAAATACTATTAATCTATATATTTATAACACACCACACAACACAACACAATCACCCAGTGACAAGAGTAGAATCAGGACCACAGACCTATGCAGACGTGTGAAATGTGAACAAGTAAGATAAGTCCTAACACCTATCCACATTCACTCTAGCTGGCTTCTCACTAATAGGATATCTCCATCCTCTAACTAAAGATCCCGTGTTAAAAGATCCCGTTGTCTAAAGATCCCGCTGTCCAAAGATCACGTTTACGAGCCCCCAATAAATGTCGTGTGTGTGTAAAGAATGAATGTCGTATTAGTTACTTGTTCTTCTTTACCACTTTAGTGTCGTCCCTGGAGTGAAGAGAATCAACACCCACATTTGTTTTAATTCAATATCTCTATTCTGGAGATATCCAGCAGACTCCGTCCCCACACTCCTTCAATCTGTAGACACCTTCCTCTCACTCTTACTCACCCCTGGATCATGCCCCCTCTCTTTCTTCTCCAACATAACATACTTGACAACTCTCGCTTCAACAAATAAAAACAAGAAATTTATTAAAGCAAAGAGTATATGTAGGAGAAGTGTGTGTGTGTATAAGGTGTAGAATGTGTGACGTGTATTCTAATGGTAGACCAGTAATTTAGAAGCAAAGTCTGTAACATCATAGTGCTTAGCACACAACAGCACCATTTTTTCCGGACAGTGAACCTCACCCAGAAGATGACGACTTTCTCCAATCACTCGAACAAACAGGATGCTGGTAATCCGATAGACACTGTTGATCTTGGTCTTCACTTTACCACACGGTGAAGTTACTCTGTTCCTAATATTTGTTTGAACTGATAGTCCTCCAATTAACTGAAATGTCACTTGGGGAAACTCTACTGTTTATTAGTTTCTGGTTATAACATTTTCCCCTCTTTTAGAACACAACCTATTAATGTTTGTTAGGTAGATGTGTGTGTGTATATATATATATATATATATATATATATATATATATATATATATATATATATATATATATATATATATATATATATATATATATATATATATATATATATATGTCCTTAGTATGCGAGTTATTAATCTTCGGTGATGAAGCTTATCACTCATTAAACACAACACTTCTGTTCATGCAATTCCACTCAGCAGAAGCCAGGTTCCCGCAAATCAACTTGGGTATAAGCCCTATGTAGCGGCCTCTCAGCAACCTCTGTCTTCAGATGCTGAGCCATCATTGTGTCAAACTTTGCAACTGCTTCTTCGTAGTAAACCATCGCACACTCAAGTGGAACTGTACATGGAACCTGTAGAGCAGATAACATCATGGTGAGGGCAACTCAGTCCTGACCGTAATTAGGTGATTGTAGGCCAATAACAGCACTCAGATCTATAACAGAGATCCGATCTCTGTCATACGGCCAAATAACTCAATCATATGATCTGAGACATGGCAACACCAGGAAAGACTAAAGGAACGGGTAGAAACCCAGCAGATGCCCTACTGAAGATCCTACCATTACACATTCCCCTCCTCCCTCTCAACCATCCTTAATCTCTCTAATTATTATTCCACTACATTGTCCTCAACTTCCCGAGTAAAATTATATATAACACAAGCTACTTGAAGCCACACAATGGAATACTAGTGCCGACGCTCTTATGATACTTTCTAGCACCGCACTTATAGAACATTCTATCACTAATCATAATACATTATATCACTACACAGTACTGCATTCTATTCCTAATCATACTCTTAAGTTATATATAATTAATTGCCTACCATATGTATATTCCTGTTGTTACTCGAGAAACTAGGCAATCCGATTGGATCTATGTCCGCGGATAACTATCACTACTAAGATAGGCTAGTCCCTCTAATATAACACAACTCGGGATTATCCCCAATCCTAACACAGCAGAATGTTTTCCTCGACTCCATCCACCTGTTTACTGCACTGGGTTTTATATGGGTGCTTGAGTGAGTCACCAGGAAGTCCAGACGCCAATCAGTCCAGAATCTGGCTTTGTCCTCCTGTTTCCAGACTAACCAGAGTCAATTAGCTGTCAATTTTCCTTTTCATCTGGGGAGTTCTTTGTCTCATCCAACAAATATCCGGGTTGTCTGTAAGCCAGAGACCTTTCTCCCATTACAGAATCCTTCTGACCTCTAGCAGGCATTCTGTCTATCACTTGCAACGACCAACTTCCGTTTTTGTAGACAAATATCGCCAGTACACACCTCTCGAACAACATCCTGTCATCAAACTGTCGATTGTGTGTAGACAACTCTACGTGACTCCCTTTGATCTCATACACACTGTTGACCAGGTGTCGAGAATCTGTACCGACGTATTTTCCTCAGTTTGTTCACCATAAAAACGTCAATTGTGTTAGCAAAATAATGTCGGGTTTGGTTATCATCGGTCGCAACTGACAAGTTAATTTATCCTGTGACATGCATCTATATACAAATGTTTCATATGCATCTATATACAAATATTTCATATGCATCTATATACAAATGTTTCATATGCATCTATATACAAATGTTTCATATGCATCTATATACACATGTTCCATATGCATCTATATACGAATATTTCATATGCATCTATATACAAATGTTTCATATGCATCTACATACACATGTTTCATATGCATCTATATACACATGTTTCATATGCATCTATATACACATGTTTCATATGCATCTATATACAAATGTTTCATATGCATCTATATACAAATGTTTCATATGCATCTATATACAAATATTTCATATGCATCTATATACACATGTTCCATATGCATCTATATACAAATGTTTCATATGCATCTATATACAAATGTTCCATATGCATCTATATACAAATATTTCATATGCATCTATATACACATGTTCCATATGCATCTACATACAAATATTTCATATGCATCTATATACAAATATTTCATATGCATCTATATACAAATATTTCATATGCATCTATATACAAATATTTCATATGCATCTATATACAAATATTTCATATGCATCTATATACAAATATTTCATATGCATCTATATACAAATATTTCATATGCATCCATATACACATGTTCCATATGCATCTATATACACATTTTTCATATGCATTTATATACAAATGTTTCATATGCATCTATATACAAATGTTTCATATGCATCTATATACACATTTTTCATATGCATCTATATACACATGTTCCATATGCATCTATATACACATGTTCCATATGCATCTATATACAAATGTTCCATATGCATCTATATATACAAATGTTTCGTATGCATCTATATACAAATATTTCATATGCATCTATATACACATGTTCCATATGCATCTATATACGAATGTTTCATATGCATCTATATACAAATGTTCCATATGCATCTATATACAAATATTTCATATGCATCTATATACACATGTTCCATATGCATCTATATACAGATATTTCATATGCATCTATATACACATGTTCCATATGCATCTATATACGAATGTTTCATATGCATCTATATACAAATGTTCCATATGCATCTATATACAAATGTTTCATATGCATCTATATACAAATGTTTCATATGCATCTATATACACATGTTCCATATGCATCTACATACAAATATTTCATATGCATATATATACACATGTTTCATATGCATCTACATACAAATATTTCATATGCATCTATATACACATGTTCCATATGCATCTACATACAAATATTTCATATGCATCTATATACACATGTTTCATATGCATCGATATACAAATGTTCCATATGCATCTATATACAAATATTTTGTATGCATCTATATACACATGTTCCATATGCATCTACATACAAATATTTCATATGCACCTATATACAAATATTTTATATGCATCTATTTACAAATATTTCATATGCATCTATATACACATGTTCCATATGCATCTACATACACATATTTCATGTGCATCTATATACAAATGTTCCATATGCATCTATATACAAATATTTCAAATGCATCTATATACACATGTTCCATATGCATCTACATACACATATTTCATGTGCATCTATATACAAATGTTCCATATGCATCTATATACAAATGTTTCATATGCATCTATATACACATGTTCCATATGCATCTATATACACATGTTCCATATGCATCTATATACAAATGTTTCATATGCATCTATATACAAATGTTTCATATGCATCTATATACAAATGTTTCATATGCATCTATATACAAATGTTTCATATGCATCTATATACAAATGTTTCATATGCATCTATATACAAATGTTTCATATGCATCTATATACAAATGTTCCATATGCGTCTATATACAAATATTTCATATGCATCTATATACAAATGTTCCATATGCATCTACATACAAATATTTCATTTGCATCTATATACAAATATTTTGTATGCATCTATATACACATGTTCCATATGCATCTACATACAAATAGTTCATATGCACCTATATACAAATATTTTATATGCATCTATTTACAAATATTTCATATGCATCTATATACACATGTTCCATATGCATCTACATACACATATATCATGTGCATCTATATACAAATGTTTCATATGCATCTATATACAAATATTTCAAATGCATCTATATACACATGTTCCATATGCATCTACATACACATATTTCATGTGCATCTATATACAAATGTTCCATATGCATCTATATACAAATGTTTCATATGCATCTATATACAAATGTGTCCATATGCATCTATATACGAATGATTTCATATGCATCTATATACACATGTTCCATATGCATCTATATACACATGTTTCATATGCATCTATATACCAATAGTTCATATGCATCTATATACAAATGTTTCATATGCATCTATATAGCAAATGTTTCGTATGCATCTATATACAAATGTTCATATGCATCTATATACACATGTTCCATATGCATCTATATACAATATGTTTCATATGCATCTATATACAAATGTTTCATATGCTCTATATACAAAATTTCATATGCATCTATTACACATATTTCATATGCATCTATATACAAATGTTCCATATGCATCTATATACAAATATTTCATATGCATCTATATACACATGTTCCATATGCATCTACATACAAATATTTCATTGCATCTATATACCAAATGTTCCATATGCATCTATATACACATGTTTCATATGCATCTATATACACATGTTCCATATGCATCTATATACAAATATTTCATATGCATCTATATACAAATATTTCATATGCATCTATATACACATGTTCCATATGCATCTATATACACATGTTCCATATGCATCTATATACAAATGTTTCATATGCATCTATATACACATTTTTCATATGCATCTATATACACATGTTTCATATGCATCTATATACAAATATTTCATATGCATCTATATACAAATGTTTCATATGCATCTATATACAAATGTTCATATGCATCTATATACAAATAGTTTCGTATGCATCTATATACAAATATTTCATATGCATCTATATACACATGTCCCATATGCATCTATATACGAATGTTTCATATGCATCTATATACACATGTTCCATATGCATCTACATACAAATATTTCATATGCATCTATATACAAATATTTCATATGCATCTATATACACATATTTCATATGCATCTATATACACATGTTCCATATGCATCTATATACAAATATTTCATATGCATCTAATATACACATATTCATATGCATCTATATACAAATATTTCATATGCATCTATATACACATGTTCCATATGCATCTATATACAAATGTTCATATGCATCTATATACACATGTTTCATATGCATCTATATACAAATGTTTCATATGCATCTATATACAAATGTTTCATATGCATCTATATACAAATGTTTCATATGCATCTATATACAAATGTTTCATATGCATCTATATACAAATGTTTCATATGCATCTATATACAAATGTTCCATATGCATCTATATACAAATATTTCATATGCATCTATATACAAATGTTCCATATGCATCTACATACAAATATTTCATATTGCATCTATATACAAATATTTCAGTATGCATCTATATACACATAGTTCATATGCATCTACATACAAATAGTTCATATGCATCCTATATACAAATATTTCATATGCATCTATATTACAAATATTTCATATGCATCTATATACACATGTTCCATATGCATCTATATACACATATATCATGTGCATCTATATACAAATGTTCATATGCATCTATATACAAATATTTCAAATGCATCTATATACACATGTTCCATATGCATCTACATACACATATTTCATGTGCATCTATATACAAATGTTCCATATGCATCTATATACAAATGTTTCATATGCATCTATATACAAATGTTCCATATGCATCTATATACAAATGTTTCATATGCATCTACATACAAATGTTCCATATGCATCTATATACACATGTTCCATATGCATCTATATACACATGTTCCATATGCATCTATATACAAATGTTTCATATGCATCTATATACAAATGTTTCATATGCATCTATATACAAATGTTTCATATGCATCTATATACAAATGTTTCATATGCATCTATATACAAATGTTTCATATGCATCTATATACAAATGTTTCATATGCATCTATATACAAATGTTCCATATGCGTCTATATACAAATATTTCATATGCATCTATATACAAATGTTCCATATGCATCTACATACAAATATTTCATTTGCATCTATATACACATGTTTTATATGCATCTATATACAAATGTTCCATATGCATCTATATACAAATATTGTGTATGCATCTATATACACATGTTCCATATGCATCTACATACAAATATTTCATATGCACCTATATACAAATATTTTATATGCATCTATTTACAAATATTCCATATGCATCTATATACACATGTTCCATATGCATCTATATACACATGTTCCATATGCATCTATATACTAATAAGCAATCGATTTCGAAACAGCTTGCTGCCTGTGGTGAAGGAGTTATGAATGCAATACGTTATCCCGCATACCGCGAAACACAGCTGCGGCGATTTGGAAGCAGACTGCCTTGCGTTGATTACCATACAATGGTATGAATGCCGGTCATAAAGCATTGGAATCTACTGAACGTAAACTTGCCAAGACAAGCATGGAGTTTACTGCGACGTCCTATAAACAATATGCAACTAACTTGTAACCAGTGATTAGTTGAGTCAAGAGCCGACATCACAGAATTCGGGATACAACAGTAATAAAAGGAATTTTTTCTTCGCTCGCTCGCTTTGAACTCAAGCGTAGTCCATACACACTATTCTTATAGTGCGTGTAGGTTAGCTTTCCTTATTAACAGTTTCCCTCGCCATCCGGCGAACCCACTCCGACTTCACGTAAACTTGCCAAGACAAGCATGGAGTTAACTGCGACGTCCTATAAACAATATGCAACTAACTTGTAACCAGTGATTAGTTGAGTCAAGAGCCGACATCACAGAATTCGGGATACAACAGTAATAAAAGGAATTTTTTCTTCGCTCGCTCGCTTTGAACTCAAGCGTAGTCCATACACACTATTCTTATAGTGCGTGTAGGTTAGCTTTCCTTATTAACAGTTTCCCTCGCCATCCGGCGAACCCACTCCGACTTCAGAGGTACTTATAACTTACCCCCCCCCCCCCCCCCAAGTCAAGGACGACAGGTCAATATTTTAGTACAGCTGTCCGTGTAGGGGATGAACCGCTAACCTCGGCAACAGCACACCAGATGTTTAAGAACACCATTCTTATCCATTCGGCCATGCGGACCTGCATAAAAGGAAATATTAGCATAAATAAAGTAGACGATGATAAAGAAATGGACGCCAATGGAAATTCTACAATTGGTGGACGTTTGGTGGACATTAGACTACAAAATAAACAAAATTAAGATGAATAGTAACACACACACACACACACACACACACACACACACACACACACACACACACACACACACACACACACACACACACACACACACACACACACACACACACACACACACACACACACACACACACACACACACACACACACACACACACACACACACACACACACACACACACACACACACACACACAAACACACACACACACACACTTACACACACACACACACATTGAGAAATAGTACGAGAATGTAAGACAGCGGGAAACGTCTGGCAAAGAGAATAAGGAGCAACCGGAGGAAACAAACGCTATGTGTGATATTTCTATTGTCGTTCCCCACAGTATTTCTGAAAGTTGATAAAGTGTGCGGCTACCATACTGAGAATTTTACATCAGCGATATTAATAACTCCAAGTGACATGTTTATATAGGATAGCGTCGCGTTTAAATAGAGGAATTTGATTGGATAATACTGCTCGACTGTCAACTGAAATTTGAGCTGGCCCCGGCGAGAAGTTAGAAAGCGCAGTTCAAAAATGGGACTTTAGTTAGCTGGTCGTGTTTGTTTTCGTGTGGATTTATGTGCAATGTACTCTCTCAAGTCCGAGGTAAGCAAAGCCTATAGCTGATATATTGTGTTGATATCTGCTGAACTATGGTACAGGTAGCATGTTTTTTGTTTGTCTGTATGTAATTGTGAAACTTTGAAAGCAACGCTTCACTGAGATGATAAAATGATTACTCTTTTTCTGGGAAGAATTCTGCAAATTTAAATGCTGTTCCACAGAAGGATCTACCATGCTTAATGTCCATCTCCTATAAATGATTTCTATATGCCATGTGACTGCCGTCTCACTATAAAGAATTTTCTTAAGAATCTGTGTCTTAAAGCTATTGTGCACTTGTAATTTTCAGATTTTCACATCTTTCTTGAATATGCCATGAAATCTGAAGAGTGATCGCAATGTACTTTTTCTGGGATTATTACACATACATGGGAAAGAAAGATGGTTATAGGGTGCATGACTTTGCACGACTTGCACTCAACGCCGATATTGTACAACTGCTGTTGACGACATGGTAGGTTTTTGCTTTCAGTGATCTGCCAAATGCTTTCGGAACGACTGACTTATGCCTATATGTGTCAGAGCTCTACATAACCTAGTCAATCCCATAGGACAGATCCAGAGGACAGGACAGGGGTATCACGGGATAGGACAATACAACTAGGGACAGGCATGACAGCATGATTTAATTATAAGACAGTTAGTAGTAACGGACGGACTATCCCCTAGGTGAAGGAGAAGACCGGGGCAATACTAAGACCTGCCCGATAGACAAAGTGAGGTTACACGTGGCGATGCTCCACGTGATAGATGACCCAGGCTAAAGGCTTAGGCAGACGGGACGAAGCTATTGGCGTGAACGGTTGACTGGATGTTTGTGGGAAGAGTGGACAGTGAACGATAATGAATTCTAGTTCGAGCTGTGAGCATCTGCGATAGACTGTGTGTGTGCTAACTGCAAGAGCGATCAAATTAGTATATTATTCTACGATCCTGAAAGACGTGTGATGTATTATTGTGACATATATTATACATTAAATTTGATTGTGGTATACTATTGCCATTAAATAGATTATGATGTTCATTGACGTTGAGTCAGTGTATTCACATAGATGTGACATGCCAGAGTTCAGATAAATAAGTATGTCTGAGACCCTGACAAAGTGGGGAAGCTCGCCGGTTCTTTAAAGAAACCACAGTCTGAAAAGACAAAGCGAGACGCTCGCAGGTTCTGAAAAGAAACCACTGTCTGAAAAGACAAAAGAGGAAACTCGTCAGGTTTAAGCGAATGAAGGTATAACATACTACCAAAACAAATAGACAACCCGACGGCATTAAATACCGACTAGACATTACGACATTTCAGTCAATTAATTACGAAGAATGGCAAACTCCACAATTTTTTTTTCAATACTAGATTTGACAAAAGGCTATTGGCAAATTCCAGTACACGAAGACTCAACTAATCTAACAGCATTTTCAACTCCTTTAGGATTGTATAAATGGCGATTTATCCTTTTGAAATAGTCAACTCTACTGTCACTTTTGTTAGCTTAACAAGACTGTTACTACATGGTATACCAAATATTTAAACTTATATTGACGATATCTGCATCCATACTGATAACGTAACTAACCATTTGACAATTCTTAGACAAGTATTCGACAAGATCAGACAGTTTGGACTAACTATTAGACCAAGCAAAGTTGAAATTGCCTTTGACGAAATAGATTTTCTTGGTCATAAAATCTCTAAAGGCCAATTAAGTAGTGACGACAGAATTGTCGCCAGAATTCTCAATCTAACTGTACCAACTACACAAAAAGCAAGTCAGAAGTGTGTTAGGACTTGTGAATTATTATGCTAAATTTATTCCTAACCTTGCTGAACTGACTAATTTTTTTTGGTTTTTTATTGTTTTGCTTTTTGTTTTGTTTTGTTAAAATCACAACCAAACACAATTCTCAAAAGTGCCTGTTTAGAAAATGCGCTCGATAAGATAAATATGTGTTTCTCGACTCCACCCAGCCTTAAGTTACCAGATATATACCTTCCATACATTCTCAGATCCGACGCCAGTAGTACATCTATCCCTGCATTACTGCCCCAGCGTCACGGAGACACAGACCATCCAATTACATATCTTAGCAGAAAACTCACTCCAGCTGAACAGCGATACAGATAGCTGACTAGAATGTTTAGCAGTTTGGTATGCGGCACCTAAACTGAGGAAATACTTATTAGGGACACATTTCACCATTCAGTCAGACAACAACCCGCTTCTCGTCATACAGCAAGGAAAGCCAAAGAACAATAGGATTGCATGATGGGCCCTGCTTCTTCAAGACTAATCCTACACAATTACTCATATTAAAGGAGCTGACAACATTTTGGCCGATCTACTGATTAGAATCCCAAAGTCAGAAGCCAAATAAACCTTCATGTCAAGATATTTTAAATTAACGTGATATTTTAGACAGTTGCACGAACAGCTAAAACAGTACTTTAGACAGTGTGATTTATATTTCGTACGCACGTAAACATTTACAGTAGTAGTTTAGATATTGTGATTTATTTTCAAAACATCCGAACAGTTATAATAGCATAATTAGAAACACCTGATACTTGAGACAAAGACCGTGTGAATTACCGTTAGTACGCGTGTGTAAATATATAAATATTGTGAAATGAACAATTAACTGAATATTATATTAAGTTAAGACATTGTAAATATGTATAGACTTAACGAGTTGAAGATTTACAACTTTACTTTTATTAATTTCCCGTTAAATAGTGGTGTTAAAAAACATTTTCTTTATTAAATGAAATCATTAAGAACATTTAATAGACATATCAATTAAATCTCAACAATGGTCTAGAGGTATGGTGTCCGCCTCGAGTGCTGGAGGTCCTGGTTTCAGGCCCCGGTGAGGACCGGGATTTATTTAAAAAATCCACCTGGACTTCCAGTAATAAAATTTCCCCTGGTCTCTGGGTAGTGAGATCGGACGTCCGTATGTATTGTTGCGCACGTAAAAAAATCCCTTGGCAGTTGGAAATCGAAAAAGAGTAGCCTAACGGTGCTGCCCGGGCAAAATTTCGAGTTAAAAATCGACCCAAAGTATTTCAGGATCATCGCCGATGCAACGGAGTTCGTGCATTGAGCTGAGTTTCTCCAGACTTAGGTTTGAGTTAGGAGGAAAACGGAGCACTTATGAGTTAAACAGTGTGGCGTGATGTTGATCCAACGACTAAACTAAACTAAACTAGACGTGAACGGTTGTGTCTGGATGTTTGTGGGAAGAGTAGACAGTGAACGATAATGAATGCTAGTTCGAGCTGTGAGCATCTGCGATAGACTGTGTGTGTGTGCTAACTGCAAGAGCGATCACATTAGTATATTATTCTACGAGCCGGAAAGAAGTGTGATTATTATTGCCTTTACTATACATTATATTTGATTGTAATATACTATTGCCATTAAATAGATTATGATGTTCATTAACGTTGAGTCAGTGTATTCACATAGATGTGACATGCCAGAGTTCAGATAAATAAGTAAGTCTGAGACCCTGACAATATGAATGATCAGCATAAAGCAGTTTGCTGCTGAATTTTGTGCAACTATAACTCTTACGAAAGTGGACATGATTTCGAACAAAATCCTTAACTGCTACTCCGAGGAGACAGGCTGCGAAGGATATCACCTTCATGTTTTTCGATTCTTCGTTGATGTTTATGGGAGAAATGAATATCTATGTGGCGGTTCTCTCATGACTTCTTATGATCATTATTTCATGCAGTGATCTATATGATTTCTCATTTGTGAATGTCTCACATATGTTGATTTATTTTTATTACCTTGACTGCTGGAGGAGGATGATATGTTCGAATTTACCCCCAGGAGTAAAGGCAAGTGCCGGTCTCTGTGGCTAAGGTCTTGCGAATGCGGTTTGTGAATCCATATACCCGGGTTCGAAAGACAGCGGTGTTGGTGTTTTCGAAAAAGGTATAGGAGCCGGTCGTTCAGAAAGCAATGGCAAACTACTGAAGGTAACATTTGCCCAGGAATCACGAACAGTGAACATGCTGGGGTTGACTGCTACGTCCTGTGAAGGTCATGCAACTTAAATTTAATTTAGTAAAGGCAAGTGGGTTAATGAATGTGGGGATGAGAAGAGCACTCGGTACACGAAGGGAGTGTTGACCGGTATTAAAGTAATAAGCATAAGATGATAAGATCTAATCATAATGTCCTTGTATCAATCAAAAATATGTGGATCAATCAAGAATAGGTGACAATCACTGTGCAGATATCTATCATATTCCATCAAATGATGGATCAATTTCCATTACCAGAGGAGAGGGTTTGGCAATCCCACTCCTGAGTGGTAACATCCTCCTTTATCCCACTCCCCTTCTTTTTCTATGACATTTGTTTTTGCAAATGTGTACCTGTTAGTGTTTGTGTTTATATCACCAGAGAAGGGTGATGATTTATGGCCTTAACATCGTGGACTCCGTCGTATTGACTTGGTCTGGTGACTGTTATAAAGGTGTTCTGAACTACGAACATGAACAACGGGAAGGTCTACGTCATCTAAGATGAACTGAGGAATTTACCTTTTGTACAACTAAAGAGTAGATACCTGATACCTAGAATGACCACCCGACCTCTATATCACCAAAGCCTTACGCAATCAGCTAAGTATTTCTGTATTGCAGATTGGACTATCAATATTCGATCGTTATAGCTCCTTGGAAGTAATGACTCTACGAGTTTCATCATTTGCAGTGAATTATCATTTGTTGTGCCAAGGACATTTTTATGGACATCATATTGTACCGCAATGAATATAAACGTTTCGAAATTTCAGTAGGAGAAGTATCTGCATTTTAACACACAAGTTTGTTAGATTATGAGTTGAAGGACTATAAAATCTTTTAGTGGCGATCATCATGGATTATCACACTGGATATATTGAATTTATCCATGTCTAGTGCTGAAATTATCTTGCATTTTGTTTTCACATTTGCGGTTTTTTAAAAATTGTTTTTGACATGCAGATCACAGATGTTTCTAAACCTCAGCAGATGTCCCAATAGATTGTTTGATTAGATTTGATTAGAGTTTGAGTCTATTCATTGTTGAATTTTGTTGAGCATTTGTTTACTATAGGTGGTACATTACACCTGTTTAAAATTTATTTAGAGAGCAACTTGTGGGTGGATAAACACACAAATCTTCTTTACATAGTAAGCAGTCTCCTCTTTGTTTGCGCTAACTTTCCAGGCTCTCTACGCCTTCTATAGGAGAACTTAACTTCATACATTTAGTGTTGGAATCCTACACTTTCTGTCTTGGGGGTTCGTGGGCTAATTTCAAGTTCTCTTATTATGGCTGACCAATAAGGATTGGTACCTCATTCCGTTATCATCTCCTTATGATCCCACAAGATGTAAAAAAAAAAAAAATAAAATAAAATAAAATAAAACAGACAACAGATACAGAAACTATGGGGCGTTAGAAAACATACAGCTAGCAATTGACTGAAAACAAAATAAGGTTACAAAGGGCAATTTAAAGATGTACAAACGATATAAAAGAATTATATGATGGCTATGACACACACGATCAGTGTGAATGATCACCAACACCGAGAACAGAAGTGGAACTTGCTAATCAAAAAATGATGATCGCTAAATCACTAGGGCCAGATAACATGACTACCTAATAAATGTAATACGAGCTCGCATGTCTGCCCAGGTGTTAGCGTAGGGGTGCGACTTCGAGATAATAATGCTGATAATAACCACGTTCACAACAATGGCTCATCCACACAAGTATCTGGCAGAAGCTCAAACGAATGGACCAACATAAACTTATGGCGGCAGCTGGTATAACATTCATTCCCGTAGGATACTCATCACATACGCACCCACAACAGACTGAGACTAATGATTATAACACTTGCTGTAACGTACTCATTAACCCATCGACTCTGGGTCGGATACGTGATTGCCTTCAACGCAGTTCGATCGTGACATGCTTAATGACAGTAAGCTCTCGCTCTGTCACAACTTGATACAGCCCAGGGGAATATTACTTTATCACGTTTACAATGTACATAGATTTCATTCCATACGTAATGCTAATGACGATCGTTGACCAACACTGGTATCAAATACTGGAACTTCCCATAGCTCATTCTGGTTCTCGCTTTTATATTCACGCCCTCAGAATACTAACATAATGTAACTGGTGAATGTGGGACATGTGATGTGGGGCGTCAGGTGACAGTGTTTAGTTGAATGAGATGCTTATTGTTGTAGAAATATTACCCATTTAATGCTCGTCCTGCCGGCTCTCTGGCCGAGGGGTTACGCTTTCTCCGTAATCCCGTTTATCACGCAGAGTCTCGTAGTGGGCGAGAACTGGGAGCGGTTCGTCCCCCGCTGGTGACTTGCGGGATAACTGAGCCGGCCGCTCAGAAAGCAATGGCAAACTACTGAGCGTAATCTTGCCAAGAAATCAACAGACAGCTGAAAGATGCTGCTGTTGACAGCGATGTCCTGTAAAGGATATGCGGAAAAAATAATGCTCGTCCTATGTGCGTGGAATATGTGACAAATCTGGAAGCTGACTGGTACATGAATACGAAACTATCTGTCCTCGATTCAGAACAACTTCGATCGTGAGTTTCACTTTAAACATTGATCGTAAAGATCTGGAAATAATAAAGATCATGTATTGGCTAGAAATGCTAGAAAGCACAGCCATAAAAAGTGATAGCCATATGGAAACATTTCAACGCGTTAAACAAGGTGTTAGGCAGGGCTGTGTACTACAACGCTGTCTGTTCCATTTGTACAGCTAGATAGATAATAATGAGATCCATACAAGACGAGCCAGAAATAGCAGTCGGTGGGCATAACGCAAACAACCTGAGTTTTGCTGATGACATGGTTTTGGTCGCTGACAATGAAACGCGGTTACAAGAAATAGAAAAGAAAACAAAACAACTGTCATTTACTGCCTATAGTATCTTGCGGTGTAGGGCAGAGGAAAGGGGGGGGGGGGGGGTCTTGAGCCTGAGGAATTAAGGTTGCATGGCTAGTGCAGTCGCCGCTAACTGTGCAGGTTAGAGTTTTCAAGAAATGATAGATATAAATGCAAACAGAAAGTCATAATAAATGACATAGTTTCAACATTAATAATAATAATAATAATAATAATAATAATAATAATCATTCATTGGCACCTTGCCGTCTTGACAGACGATAGTTTGTGCTCTAAAAAGGCATAATAACTTTTAACTATGGCGGTAGCGAGTGTGACTGATAAGGCCAATTTGCGCTGTAAATGTCCGTTCACAGTGGGTGCATGTGAACACGTGGTCATTTCCACCATCATGCACCATCTTACGTCTCAAACGCTTGGTGTGTGACTTTTCTGCAATAATTTTCTCCTTTGACTTTATTCCATTTCTGATATTTGCCCTCCACGCAACACGTTCAGCGGCGACTTGCTCCCAATGTGCATTATCAATGCCTGTATCAATCATGTCCCGCTTACACACATCTTTGTATCGTAGTAGAGGCCGACCCTGAGATCTCTTACCCATCTGTAATTCACCAAAAAAGATATCCTTTGGTATTCTACCATCATCCATCCTCCTAAGATGTCCTATCCATCTAAGTCTACGAAGACTGAGCATGGAATAAACTGTCACACAACCTGATCTTTCCAATACTTCAGTATTTGTGATTTTGTCTTGCCACTTAATACCAAGAATTCTTCGCAGACACCGCATATGAAAGCTGTTTAAATTGTTCTCTTGGTGTGAGTAAGTTGTCCAGGTTTCACTGCCATAGAGAAGAGTACTAAGGACACAGGCTTGATAGACAAGGACTTTTGTTTTGGCAGTAAGCTTCCTGTTCTCCCAGACTCTTTTTCTTAACCTGTTCATTGTTGTTGCTGCCTTACCAATCCGGATGTTGATTTCCTGATCTAGGGATAATTTGCTATTTACCACTGATCCTAGATATGTAAAATGGTCTACTATCTCTAGTTCGGCGTCGTCAATAAAGATTGATGGTACCCCATGTGCACCTTGTGACATAATCTGTGTCTTCTTTTTGCTAATTGTTAAACCAAATTCAGAACAAGCATTGGAGAATGCAGATAGTAGACATTGCAATTCTTCCTCAGAGTGGGTCGTAACTGCAGCATCATCTGCAAAAAGCAACTCTCTGATCAGTACCCTCCTAATTTTGGTCTTAGCCTTCAATCTCTGAGCATTGTAGAGGCCGCCATCTGAGCGTGAGTGAATGTATATACCACCATCCTGATCACGAAATGCATATTTCAGTAGAAGTGAAAAGTATATTCCAAAGAGGGTGGGAGCTAGTACACAACCTTGCTTAACTCCACTCTTGATTTCAAATTCTTCATAAGTTGCACCATCAAACTTGATTATACCCTTCATGCCTGTGTGGAACGATTCCACAATGGACAGAAGAGTTGGTGGGCAGCCAATCTTCTTTAGTGCCTTGAACAGACCCTCACGACTGACCAAATCAAATGCCTTTGTGAGGTCGATGAAGGCAATAAACAGTGGTTGATTCTGTTCACGGCATTTTTCTTGCATTTGTCGCAATGAGAATATCATATCAGTGGTAGACCGGTTCTGTCGAAAGCCACACTGTGATTCGGGGTAGACTTGATCTCCTAGGACTTGAAGTCTGCGCAGAACAATTCTGGCAAATACTTTTCCAACAATACACAGAAGTGAGATACCCCTATAGTTGTTACAGTCACTCTGATCGCCCTTGTTCTTGTACAGTGTTATGATGTTTGAATCTTTGAAATCCTGTGGGACTTGTCCTTCACGCCAGCATAGCTCTATTAGCTGGTGGATCTGTAGAGTGAGTGTTAATAATAATAATAATAATAATAATAATAATAATAATAATAATAATAATAATAATAAGAAGAAGAAGAAGAAGAAGAAGAAGAAAACAGAAGTAATGGTGATTATAAAGAAATTTATAAAGACAGAGTGATTGAAACCAATCTGAAACAAGTCAATGTATTTAAGTATTTGTATACTTAGTAACAGGCAGACAGACGAGGTATTGAGGAAGTTAAATATAGAATGGCCCAATCAAAAGCAGCATCCCATAAGATGAAGATTATTCTCTGCAATTTATCTTTATTGATCGAGGTGTTCAAACGAGATCTTAAGAACTATATCAAGCCAATACTGATCAACGGAAGCGAATCATGGACACTTAGCAGACAAGTGACGAATTATGTTGAAACTGCGGTATTGTGATTTTAAGGAAAAATGATGAGAACAGTGCTGACTGGTAGAAAGAGTAAAATATATCTATTAAAACGTTCCATACCGAGGACTGGTTACTCGCGCCAGAATAAGGCAATTCACGTTCTGTGGGCGTGTCTTGAGAAGGGGACAAGTGGAGTATATTGTAGCAACCAGAAAGTTTAAAAGGAAGAAAGGTAGCGCGAGACAAAGAGAGAAAGAAGATGTCGGGAGTTTCACATCAAGGCATGGAGCGACATCAGAATCAGAAATTATATTTGCAGTACACGAGACAGAAATATGTTGACAGACATAATCACCGAACCCCTGCACGGCATGAGCTATAAAAAGAAGAACAACAACAATATGATTTGCATAGACAGTATGTATTGCTACCGAGAACAGTCGGATGACGCAGTGGATTTCCCTGTGTACTCTCAAAGCTCAAATAAAACAAGCCGTGGTTCCTTTCTTCACATGGAATGGAAATCGTGACGTAGAACACAGACGACTTGTTTGTCGTTGGGGAAGCCCAGATCTGGAAGGCAAAATTTGATTTAGCAAAATATGACATATGTCTGTATGTACGTCTGTCTATCTCACTTGCTGTCTGTCAGTCTATCGGTCGATCGATTGGTCGGTCAGTCTTTCTGCCTTTCTCTCTTTTTGTCTGCCAGTTAGTCTATAATTAGCCACGTCTGTCTAACGCTAAAAGTGTTTTGATATATATATCTGTCTGTGTATAGTGCGTTCACAAATGTTTGCCTTCATTCACGTGCAAGTGTTTTGAAAAGTATCTGTTGCATCGTTATGAAATTTTTCATGCCGTCTTCTCAGCTGGCTGCCCAGACGGGTACTTCAATTTTAATTCACTGCAACAGACGTCACGAGGCTATATTTAGCTTTAGCAGCTATATATAGCACTGGCTGGGGATCTCCGTTCAATTAAAGTTTTTTTTCAGTGCGTGTCATGGCGCGAAAAAGGAGCGACGAACGGTAACACAGTGTGGGTGGTACATTTTTACGTTGGCTTTCTGCAGTCATGGATTTTATTGAACTGACAGCAGCTGTCCACGACAAGCAGAGTAGTGTTGCCTTTTTTGTAACCCTAACCCTAACCTTAACCCTAACCCTAACTCATGCATACAGCAGTATTATCCAGCAATGGGCCCTTTTCAGGGCCACTAGAAGAATGCCATAACGGAACGGGCCCTTTTCAGGGTCACAAATTAGCACACAATAACAGCCCCTAAGTGTGCACAAGAGTATACAACCACTGAAATATTCAGGTCAACTCACACACATAACTAAACCATTTGCTGCACACCGACAACGTTATTCCGGTCAAGGTGATGCACACCGAGATACAGCACGAATAAGGGGATTCCAGGATATGACGTTTGCCCTGGAATTCCCTTTGTTTGCAGTGAATTAAATTGAAGTACCCCCAGACGCTAATTGTATGCACTTGGCCACCTGCTCCACTGTATCTTGTTGTGCAACTCGGCATGTGCCGGATAGTTCTTAAACCAAATTACACAGTTATCGCTATGACAACACCCTCTTCTGTCCCAGGTATTTCCGACAGCTTGACGTGTAGCACAAAATCAGTAGATGATTATATCTGTCTCAGCTCTCTGTATAGATGACAACCCTTATTTGCCCGGCTATTCTTACGTTAACCTACACATTAATGCCTATTGCGGCAACTCACACACATCACAGTCGACTCGTCGCGCTATCGAGAACAAGTCGCCTAATCGGAAGCCTGCCGCGTGGGAGAAAATGGTACATTGCAAGGATAATTCCAGAAGACACCCGAATTTCAAAATGAGCAGCGAGGAAGGTGCCAAGACCATCAAGAAGATGCAAGATGATAATTTGCATGCGAGCTGCAGCAAAACGCCAGAACCTGAAACAACCTCAAAGGAAGCTACCACGTCTGCACCAGATGAAGCCGCTCCCGTCGCTCAACCGACACAAGAGACAACTGAAGCCAGCAGCAGCCGTGAAGTTTTCAACAGCACCAAGATTAAGCAGCCTAGTTTACCAAAGACCTCCACACAGGAGGAAACAACAACAACGGAGGACTTCACCGGCAAAATACTGATACAACAGACAAACGAGGGAGAAGCCAACATGTCGTCGCTACCAACAGACAAGATAATCAGTCTATTGGAAATCGAGCTGGGAAGAAACAGCATCTACCAGCTGCGCAAGACACATAATGGAGTAGTGGTCTCCATCAACAAAAACCCAAAGACCACAGCACTGATGCAGAATATTGCACAAGAAGAGCTTCACCACGGCATCACAATACAAGCCACCCGACACAGCATGATGAAACGATGGGTCATTAAACGAGTCAAGACCCATCTCAACAACGACCAGATCAGTGAGATGCTGACGAGGGAGAACCAGAAATTCAAGATCACCAGCGCTGAGAGGATCATCGGCAAGAATAACATCCCCTCCACAGTCGTCATCGTAACATCGGAGGACCGAGTGATCTCTCAATTCATCAGATGGGACAAGAGAGACCAAGTTCCAGAGTACTACATACCGAGAGTGATACAGTGCTTTAAGTACCAGCAATTTTGGCACACTCGTGCCACCTGCAAGAGTGAGGTGGAAGTCTGTAGATACTGCTCTGGACCCCACCCATACAGTCAGTGCCAGCAAGCAAAGACCGACAAGGACTTCAGGAGGCCTAACATTAACAGAAAGTGCGCCATCTGCCTCGGCAACCACGGCGCCAGGTACCTCGGCTGCTCCGACCACCAAGGAAGCCATGAAGATCGCCGTCAAAAGTAATCTGCACTATAAAGAGGCTAGGAGGCAGTACGAGGCTACCAATCGGCTCACAAACAGTGACAAAGCGCAACTGGAAGGTCAACTGAAGGACCTGAGATCAAAGTTCAAAAGCATGGAGGAAAGAAAAAGACAAGACGCAAGAGACACAGATAACAGTTGTTCAGCGCATCCTGGACGAACTGAAGCAAGTTCAGCAGAAGATTGAGCAGGATGTCGCTCGGATGACTGCTTTAAAGGCTGAAACTGAAGAAAATCTATCAAAAATACATCAAGCGAAAGACAAGACTGAAGAAGCTCGACAACGGATAATAAACCTGCTCAAGACCAAGCCAGAAATACCCGAACTAGAAGATGCAAGAACACAGACAGAAGAAGAAGCAAATATGAAGAAGTAAACAATATAAAATGACACAAAGTAGTGCAGCTTTACATAACAGAATTACGACACATACAGTACGTTGCGGCGATGAGCCTTCATCAGCTAACAAAAACATACACAAAACACAATATACAGTCACGGAGAAGATCTCCTATGACTACATTAAGACGTGACGATAGGACGAGAAGAATAAAAAGATGAAAAAAATGAAAGCAATGAAGAGAAAATGAAAATTTGAAAAAAATATTCCTACTTACCTCAGAATTACACAGCTCGGAATTATGAGGTAAGTAGGAACATTTTTGTTTCTAATTTTCATTGTTGCTTGTTCACTGGTTGGTTGGTTAATTGGTCAGTTGATTTAGGAGTGGTTGATTAGTTTGCTGGCTGGACTGTTTGGTTCGTTTTGTTGTTGGTTGGCTGGCTAGTTGTTTGGCTGTATGGCTAGTTAATTGTGTTGTTGGTTGGATAGCTGGCTGGTTGATTGACTAGTAGGTTTGTTGATTGGTTGACCGGTTGGTTTATTGATTGACTCGCTGGCTGACCGAATGTTTGGTTGGTTTGTAGAAAGACCTCTGGGAGACTTGGAGTTCTAACTCTTGCGTTTGCTGCCTGGACTCTCAGGTCATCTGAGATCTGAACAAGGATTGCCTCTGTCGGAGTGAAGCTAGGCTAGAGACTTTCCTCTCCACCCTGTACCTACGTTCTCTCTCTGCGAGGACTGTGTTGCGGAGCTCTCTCCCCTGACCCTCTCTCACTTATTCTCCCTCCAGACACGGGAACCACCAGTATGTCCAGGTCAGATATTTGAGCTTCACGTCTGTGAGCAGGGACGATGATCCACGGAACGTTGATCAGACCGGAAAGCCTGTCTGAGGGTAGACAGGTACTCTAAGGTCTTGATCAGTTTAGATCCTGATCCTGTCACCTACGCGGCCCACCCCGACTAAGAAAGGGAGAGGAAGCGAGGCGAGTATAGTTTTCTACGGGTATCTCATACTGTCGGGGTCTCGGTTACACAGTGGCTAGCACGTTTGGGCCAGCTGGTCATCATTGGAATACTCATAGAAATGGGTTTTTACAATTCACATGGACGTTCTGCTGATTTGCAGTTGGTCACATATTCCAGTGGATAAACGGCCCCGAAGCCGCGGGTGCGTCCCCTACGTAATATCCATGCTCTACCAGCTGGAAGTGCAGATGGCATACCTGTCTTCCTTCGACGAGTCATGAGACCATGATGATATTTTGCAAACTCTCCGGAACATGCAGGGATAGCGCCGCTGATACAGAACTGAATGAACCAACAAAGGTCACAGCGTTTGGAATAGACAGCTGCCGCCATGAGCACGTGTGATGTCTTCACGGAATGAAAGACAGAAATAAAGACAACTGGCTACCCCATGGCATACTGCCGCTACCTAGCCTGATGATCACACTGATAGATTATTGTGTTTCACGATCTTTTCTTATTTTTTATGTGATTTTCCTCTTTCTTTAATTATATTTATTTGTCCGTCACTCTTGTTGCCTGTGAGTGTCCACTGAGTTTTAATTTCATATTTCGTGGTTTTCTTTCAACACTTGCTTCTATTTTCTGTCTTTTCTATGACCTGTCTTCGTGGCATTGATTTCCTGGTCCAGTTTTTATTTTTACCCCGAAAGCTTTGTTTGGATTCCTTTCATGCTGTCTTTATTTGTTAGTAATGTTTGTTTGTTTATGTGTTTCTTTCTTTTATTTATCCTATGTTTCCTTTTGTCCTTCTCAACTTCAGACTGACAAACGAGACTGAATTTATTGATTGCATCTGCTAATAGGTGCGGACTTGCTGACATAGACATGGATGACTCGCTCAAGGACGTGCTCACCAGGCACTGGCAGACGCTGGTACGCTACATCAACCCCACTGCCTCCCTCATCAGCGTCCTGGTCGATGACAAGATACTGCCTTCTGCCATGATCGACGACATCAAGGTACTGTCTGTCTGTCTGTCTGTCTGTCTGTCTGTCTGTCTGTCTGTCTGGAATTACTTTTATATAGACAGGTTTGAATAAATCTAGCCACTGCATACACCTTCAATGGGTGTTGGTTTGTCTTGCGTCAATATACACATGTTTCTTCCGGAAAGACGCTATAGTCATTTGGAGGCAGAAGGTTCGAATCCCCATGCAGTCAAATCATAGCTGTCAGTTTGTATATTCTCTAGTCGCTAGCATTTTTGTTTTCATCTACGAATGTCGACTAATATCTAAAATGTATTTATAATGTCATTTGAATGTCCGAAAGGTTTATTTAGAAAGTGCTGTTTCTAGGTATTGTTTCTTCTGTTTGCCTAACTCTAGTCTCCTCTGTCGTCCGCGTGCTTTTAACTAGGCAAATGAAACATCACATGCAAACTTCCGTTTCCTCAAATACCGGAAACGTTATGTCAGCTGACCGGAAGTGCCACAACAGCCGCGTGCAACTGACTTCGGAGAGTCAAGCCAAGTATTACAGGAAGGGCAACAGACGCGTGAAATCCTTCATTCTAGCATTGGACGATCATCAGGATTCTATAATGCCACGTAACGCAGAGGAACGCTCGCAGCCTCACCGCCACGAGCAGGATTTGCGCAGCAGTGAGTCTCGAACCGTCGCGAATCTTGCCGAGCCGTCGGTGTTGAGCATCGTTCAGGTTCTCAGCCGGAGGCCACATCCACGAGGCTTGAGTGTGAAGGAGATCACCAACCTGCTGGTGAAGGAGTACAACTTTGCCCCAGCCTGCACTCCTGAGACTGAGGAGCTGGTCAGACGAGCTGTCCATCGAGGCGTTCGCACCCGGAGGATTCAAAAAGTGGTGGAGGACAGCGACAGTGACGACTCCAGCGTTAGCAGCGATAGAGGTTCATCGAGGAGAAAGACCTCGGAAACCCGTGGGAATTCCAAGAAAACCCAGCTGCCCGGTGAGTCCTACAGCTCCGTCAGTCGAATCAACAACTGTGTGGAGCCACGCGACCGGAGTAACGTGCGCGATGGCAAAAAATCACACGACCGGAGCAGATCACGCGAACACGATCCGGATAGTGGACATGACAATGGGAAACGGTCTCGCAGCATTGGGCGAGCAGCCAACAGCCCACCCATGACCTGTAGCAAGTGTGGATGCCAACACTGCGACTACAGGTCTGCGAGAAGATAATATACACATACAATCAATAATTTTTTCTTTATTAGTTTCAAGGCCCTTTTCAGGGCCACCAAATTACCACTAGTTATATAGGTTTTGGTTTATTGGTAATAATAACTATTACACTCATCTGGTTGATTGATAATGATCGGGGGATGTATGTGTGGGTCGTGGGTGTGTGTGTGTGGGTGGGAGATGTGTGGGTGGATAGGGAATGTGTTTCATAGCATGGTAATATACATTGTTTATTTATGTTTACAATATTCATTTGACAATGATGTTTCCTATGTATCATGCACTACTGATGAATGAAAGATGAGTGATTGGAAGGGCCGAATGTAAGACGAGCATGCGTCCCAATTTGTGATCATTTTAAAGTTAAATCAATCAAATCAAATCAAATAATACTAATTGGTTGATTGGTAATACTAATTACAGAGGTTTTGGATATTGGTAATACAAATAAATCACTGATGCTTTGGTTATTGGTAATGCTAATTATTTGTCGAATGGGCAAGATAGTAGGAAATGATTGTAATAAACACCTGGTTTAAACAACATCCTAGACGATTAAGGACATGGAGGAGTCCTGACAGCAGGATTAGAAACCAGATTGAGTACAACTTGATTAGCAGAAGGTTCCGAAATGCGTTAATAATGGTAAACAATATGCCCCAATGTAAACTGTTACAGTGATCACAGATTGATTACAGACACGTTGGGGGTAAAGTTAAAGAAAGTCAAGTATACAACAGGAAACACTAATTATGATCTGTGCAGATTGACAAATGACAAGGAAATACAAGACAATTTTAACATAGAAGTAAAGAACAGATCTGATATATTGTCTGATCAAGAGATCCTATTTCAAGATGTGGCTGATAAGTGAGAAATGTTGAAGAATTCAATCAATTTGGTGCAGAAGCAACTATTCCAAAATTAAAGAAAGTGGGTCGTAAGAAATACATAACCTGCTAAACATATAGAGATGGTTCTCCAACCAATTGCCTCACAAAAGTGACACCTGATTTACATAAATAAACATACGTAGTATTATTTGGCGCTCACAGAAGGAGAAGAAAGAAGTAGAGACTAGAGGATTTGTTTTGGGTCTGATTTACATAGACGCCGGTGTCCGGGCTAACGGGTCTGACGGTTTTAGCCAGCCCTCTCTCGCCTAGCCAGCCTAATGCAGCCGACCAGCAACACTGTCAATTATATGACCACATCCAATGTTCCACGTATTCCTACGTTAGCTCTTTTGACACCGTTCCTTTCATGCATCATTGTGCATGATTCTCATGTCGTTCCTAACAATTGTATCACATTGCTAGTGTATCACATTGCTAGTTATTATATCACATTACTAATTATTGTATAACATTCTAGATACTGTGACACATTGCTAGCCGTAAGAACTACGACGCGGAGCAAACACGGCAGGGGGCTTCCGATCATCAGACGACCCTTCCCCAAGCATTTCGGACCATTAATTTCTTAATACTTTCTGGGGGCGGTCCGTCCGGGTCATGACTCCAGGCGTCTGGCCACTGCCGTGGAGACGTTCGTTCGGTCATATTCGTTATCCCTGATTTTAAGCATGTCCGTTCGCTGTGGGGAGAGCCCGTGCAGTCTGTGCCTGCCCCTTGACACGTGTGGTCGTGGGATGCCAGCTTCATCCCCCGCCACGGCCTCTGTCTCCCCCACTTATCTCCGTTGCCGTGTGCCTTCCTTGTGCCCCGTTCAAGGCGCCACAGCCTATTAGGAAGCCGGATTCTTCCTTTCTACTCTTGGTGTGTCTGCAACTGACTATAACCACGTAGTATGCATATCTCGTGACAATGTGAGGTGGGGGTTACTATGGCAGACTTGTTAAATACGCTCGAACTTGCTAGTTATTATTACACATTGCTAGTTAGTGTACCACATTGCTAGTTATAGTATCACATTTTTAGTTATTGTATCGCATTACTAGTTAGTGTGACATGTTGCTAAGTATTGTTTCCCATTGCTAGTTGGTGTATTACATTGTTATTTACTGTATCACATTGATAGTTATTGTATCACATTGCCAGTTATTGTCACACGTTGCTAGCTACTTAAGCAAACTACTAGCGGGTATGACACATTGTCAGTTAGTGTAGCACATCACTACTATAGAAAGATGTCCTAATCAATGCAACATTCGTGGATCTGTACTCCAGAAAGGGGCAACTGTGCAAGAGAAGAATGAAATACTCCTGAAATCCATTAAACTAAGGGGAAATACTTCATACCGGAAATTCCGAGACGCCATGATGAAATGTGGGCAGATTTTTATCGCGGATTTGCTCTTTGAAGAAGGTAAGTTTCATTGAATTGCTCAGTTTCGTTGCAAAGAAGTCTTAGTCAGACATGACTGCAATACAATATCTGTAGGATAGAAACAGTTACAATATTTGTGGGATAGAATGTCTGTTTCCCGTCTGAGATACCGTACAACAGTAGGCGGTACTACCTGCTTTCTAGTTAGTTAGTTAGTTAGTTAGTCGACAGATCATCCTCGTTGCACATCGAACCATTCAGTCCATAAGTGCTCGGATCCCCTCCTCAGCAAATCCCGCAGCGTGTAGCGGCTAACGACGCCAGTTCTGTGTTGGTTTATCAATCTTCTTTGGCGTCCTGCGTAGTGTTCTTGTTTGGCCATCCCTCTTTTAATTTGCTGCTCTCGCAGTCTGGCCATTGTTGTAGATTCACAGTCATCACTTGGTTCTCGCAAAAGTCTCACTTCTCGTAGAGCATTCAGAATGTCAGCCTGGTCCATGGCGCGTCCGCCCTCCACAGTAGCCTCACCTGCGAGCTTGTCAGCCCGCTCATTTCCTTGTACTCCCGCATGCCCTGGCACGAAGATGAAACTAATCTTTGCCAGCCGAGACCGCTTCAGAGGCAGCAACCATTCTCTTCGGATCGACCCCTCCTCTATCCTCTTGATCATGTTCATTGAGTCGCTAAGGAAACAAGCCCTAGTGAATGTCTGTGTCTCGAGCCATGTTATTGCTTTACTTACTGCCATGACTTCCATGGTCAGGCTACTTGTGGTTTCAGTGAAAGCACCCGAGTCCTCCTTCACAATTCTCCCTCCGGCCCGAGCTGTAAAGGCCCATGAGCTTCTCACATGTCGGACGACCGACCCATCTGTGTAGATGACCGCGTCACCTGTCTAGCGAATTCTCGAAAATCAACGCTTGTACTTCAGCCTCAACAGCAGCCGGATTTTCTTGTCTGCATTTTCTATCTAGTTGGATGCAAACTGAAAAGGATGCGCAGAAGTCTGTTGGCACTTGCACCCACTCCTCGCCAGGTTCTAAGTCCTCAAGTGAACACACCTGTTGAAGAATGTCTTCGGCTTGACCCATCCACGACCGTCCTTAACTGCTGTCCTTCACCTTCCTAATTTCACTATGCAGTGGATGTTGTGTGTTTGCGTTAATTCTGAGGTAGGCGCGTGCCCTGCAAACTTGTATTCTCTCTTCAATGGTTGGAAAATCAAGAAGGTAGCGCATCGCCCTGCATGCTGTATCTCTTGTACATCCAAGAATAATGCGCATAGCTTCATTCTGTATCCTTTCCATCCTTTCTATCTGCTTATGGCTGAGAGTCAGGATTGCCATTGCATACTCCAAAACAGACATGACCAGCCCCTCGTACAGAAGACATAGATGGCGCTGCTCACAGTTTGCTGCCGCCATCACCCGCATCGCTGCCAAACCCCGCTTGGCCTTTGTTATCACCTGGTCTATGTGCACATTATAAGCAAGGCTTCGATCAAACCGTATCCCCAGGTAATTCATTGCCTGCGTTCTTTCCACCGTCTCTGAACACAGCATTACAGTTGGTGTTGGATTGTTGACAATATGATTATTCAACGAGAACCAAGTCACTGTTGCCTTTGTTGGGTTGACCATTGCCCCAGCTTCATCACACCAAGTACTTATGCGATTGAGTTCGGTTTGTAGTTCCACAGCAACCTCCTCTCTATCCTTACCCTGACGATACACTAAAACATCATCGGCATATGACAATGTCCTGCCAGGTCCAGTGATCTGCTCACTGGTGATTCTCACTGTGTAGGCGTTGAACAGTACCGGAGATAATGGTGATCCCTGTGGTAGGCCAGGATATATTGTTGTTGGTTCCGAAGTCCAACTGCCACATCTAAAAACTACTTTCCGTTGGTAGAGGGCTGCAGCGATCCAACTAAGGAGGAATGGACTTACGTTTAGTTCAAGAAGCTGAAACATTAAAACATCCAGTGGTACTCTGTTGTATGCGTCCTCAAGATCAATCGCTGCAGCAACGGTTTCAGTGCCTGAGTGGAAACCTTCATAGACATCATGGGCAAAGACTGCTGCATTGGTCCAGGTTTCTCTTTTTGGACGGTACCCACCCAGGGTAGGTGGGAAAACACCTTGCCTCTCTAGTTGGCTTGATATTTTCCTGGCAATTACCTTTTCCAGCAGCTTGCCTATTGTATTCTGCATGGTTATAATTCGATATCCCTGAATTTTTGTGTGGTCTTTGTCAGGCTTCGGCAAGGGAATCAGATAGCTGTGTAACCATTCCTCCTTGATGCTAGCACTCCCTATACTGTTGTTGTACATGTCTGCTAGTTTCTCTAGCTCATTGTCGGTACACCTATTTATGTCGTCGTATCTTATACCATCAGGACCTGGAGTACTGTTTTTTGATCGTCGAAGCACAGCCTTGATTTCTTTCACTGTCACTGTGTCTTCATCCGAAGTGTTCTGGGCCTTGCATCTGTCTGAGGTGACCTCCTTGGCCAGATTTCGGCCTCCCATGTCTGTCTGGTTGCTCTGCTCAAGGTAGCGTTCAAAGAGGGCTTTGCCCTTGTCCTCGTCAGTCCTCTGCCAGATGAGGTCAGCACCTTGGAAGTCAGAAATGCTCTTATTCTTGACTACACCACTCATGCTTTTATGTAGTCGCCAGAACAATTTCAGTGACTTGTCTGTGCTTACTCTTTGACACACCTCTGCCCATTTTTCGCTTTTAACCACCTTGACCAGTTTTTTGAAATAGCTTACTTTTGTGTGCATCTCTCTTTCTAAGTGCAAGCAGGGACTAGGATGACCAGCTCTGTTCTTCTTGGCATTTTGCCATCTCCTTACAGCACTACGCTTATCCACCCAAGCCTTCTCCACCTCGAAACTCCACCACGGTGGCTGCTCCCAGCTTTCTTTCCTGCCCTGATACGTTCTGCGCTTGTCACGTCTTATTTTACTCACCACATCTTGCCCTGTACTGTCATACTGGAACGTCTTTACCTTTAGCTTGTGCTGCCTGGTTCTGCCTTTCTCCACCAATATGCTGCAAGGGTGGTGGTCGCTGCTATGGTGTCCTAGGACACCCCATCTACACACTGTAGTGAGTGAAGGTGAAACTAGCGCCAGATCAATAGCACTGTCCTCATCGCCTGGACGGCTTGCTGTCCTGGTGACACAGCCACTGTTGATACAAACCAGGTCGATGGTTTCCAGTGCAGTCTCGAGCTCCTCCCCTTGTGTATTGGAGGAAGTGTTTCCCCATGATCTGCCTTTAGCGTTGAAGTCACCACAGAAAATAACATTTCTCTCGTGGCCTAATATGCCACTTAAGCACTGCCACTTCTAGGGCGTCCACACTCGCATTGCGGGCATAAACATTAACCAACACGAATGGTATACTGGAATGAACTCTCAACGCCTGTATTTGTATATCGTCACTGTCCCAACTGGACATGTCTAGCTCTGACGCCACCATGCTGTCGCGAACGAGAATCGCCGTTCCCAGATGTCGTCTGTTGTAGAAACATTTGAAGCCGGCAACTCGGAGTAGCTGATCGCCCAGTCTCGTCTCCTGGAGTGCTACAATGTCGTTCCTGTAAACTAGGGTTTCTAAAATAGAGCCCCGTTGTTTTACACTGGCACAGTTCCAATATAGAATACGGATGTTCCTGAGTCCTAGACGGTGACACTTGAGTCTAAAACGTCTCAAACCACCGCGCTTACCTTGTTTCTTTCTCCCTGCGCGGCTACCACGCCGCTTCGTTATGTTGACTGCTGACCTGCTCGGAAAACACACGTTGTTCCGCCATGTTGAAAAAACGTAAACACAGACTGCTGAGAACCACACACGCTGCTGAAAATTCACTCAAGGATGGCTTCGCTCGATGCACGAACTCCGTAGCACCCGCGCAGATCTTGAGTAGAAACTCCTGGTTTTACATCCTGGCACACCAATTACACGCTTTCTGTTAGCGCCGAATGTTGGGCGCCCCTACCAAACCCACCAGTTTGTTTTGTTTCAGACGTATTGGTTTTACCTCTCGTCTGGAATAAAATAGGCAGGTGGAGAGAGAAATCATGTTGCGTAGGCAACCATCCATCCATCATGTGTCATGCCGATAAGCGAGGGCGGTCATGTTTTTGACATCCCACTCGATCACCAGAGTCGTGGATCAGCTCTGTTTCTGTCTCGACCATGCCACGTGGCCAAGCCATCCAGGTATTTACTTCTCGGTCTTCCCCTTGCCTCTTCCCTTGATCTTGCCAGTTGTCACCAAGTTCTCCAATTAATTTCTTCTCATAACATGCCCAAAAAATGTTGACTGTCTACATCTAATGTCTCTAATCAGTTTACAATCTTTATTTGTTTCTTGAAGGACTTGTTCGTTGGTTTTTCTGTCTGTCCATGGTATTCTTTGCTTTGTCCTCAGAAACCACATTTCCACAGCCAACAAATGTTTTTCAGCTTGTCTGCTCATTGTCCACGTTTCACATACATACAAAAGTACTGGGTCTATTTAGAACTTCACACTCTTATTCTCGTTTCAAATGACATCTTTTTTATCGGTCAGTATGAATTTCATCTTGCAAAAGGCTACCTTCACAATGGCAATTCTTGTTCTAATTTCTTCACGGCATCTCCCATCAGACGTTATGACTGTTCCGAGATAAGTGTACCGATTCACTTGTTAAGAAAATGCCCATTTACTTGTATATTACATTGTGGTATTTCTTTCTTCCCAGTGACGACCATAATCTGTGTCTTCTTACAATTCAATTCTAGCCGTAGTTGTTCACTGTGTGCAACAACTGCATCTACTAAATGTTGCAGATCACGTTCATTGTCTGCAATCAAGACTGCATCATCTGTATATCTAATGTTATTGATGCACCCTCCCCCAAAGTTTCTTCTATATTTCTGACAATACTTTCACTGTACAGGGAAAAGAGATCTGGAGACATTACACATCCCTGTCTCACACCTCTTTTAATAGACTGATATTGACTTACTTCATTATCAATTCTGATGGCAGCTTGTTGTTTCCACAAGTCCACAAGTTTACAAGTCTAAGATCTTTTCCATCAATTTGTAGATCTTCAAGCATTTTTATCATGACGACATGTCTCACTTTATCGAAAGCCTTTGTGTGGTCAATAAAGCCAAAGGTGTAGATCTTTGTGTACGTCAATTTTTTTTGTTTTGTTTTACATATCCTTTACAAGACATCGCTGTCAACACCAGCATCTTTCAGCTGTATGTTGATTTCTTGGCAAGATTACGCTCAGTAGTTTGCCATTGCTTTCTGAGCAGCCGGCTCACATGCCCCGTAAGTTACCGATGCGATTCGAACCACTGCTGATTCTTACCGTCATCACGTTACCCACGAGAGTATACGAGATTACGGAGAAAAGTCATAACCTCTAAGCCACGAAGCCGGCGTGTACGGTCAATAGAACGTTGAATTACTGTTCTCAGTATATACACAGCATTTAATGTACCCTTGCCTTTTAGAAACCCACATTATTATTCTCCTATTTCAAGTTGTATTTTCTTCCTAACTCTTTGCATGATAATTCTCAGGAAAATCTTCGTGACGTGACTCATTATTCGATGTTGATCACATTCCAAGGCTCCTGATTTCTTTGGGATTGCGATAAATACAGAGTTACATAATTCATTAGGTCTATTTCCAGCATCATATGTTGTATTCAGCAGTCTGGTAACTTGATCTATTCCATATTCGTCTTAAGCATTAATCATTTCTGTTGTGATGCTGTCTGAACCGGGGTTCTTGCAGATTTCATATGGTTAAGAGCATTCTGAATCTCTATCTTCAAAATTGATGGTCCTTCATTATTATTTTGAATACTATACTGTTCTTCTCTGTTATCATCATAAAGGTTTTTCACATAATGTGACCATTCATGTAAAATCTGATCTTTTTCTATTATGATTTTTCCATCTTTTGTCTTTTGGCAGCCTGCTGATGTATTTTGTGTCTCCTGTTGTGAGGGTACAGTCTAATTTCGACTCTAATTGATGTCCAGCTTTTCTGTTTCCTGCTGTAAGGAGTCTAATGTCGACTCCAATGGATGCCCAGAATGTCTGTTTCCCGCTGTGATGGTACAGTCCAACGTAACGTATTATTTTCACATTTAAACCGATGTTTTCTCCTGCCAAGTCTGATGTTCATTCTGTTTTCAGCACGGATTTCCGGGGGGTATTATGACTTTTAATGGGCCTATATTGTTCAGGTTACATAACCTTCATATCGTGTATCAATTCCTGGTGAAACTTTGGGGCCATTGAAACAAGAGGAAGACATATTTTATTTATACACATATGTAAGTACAGCAAGTAATAGATCCACTTCCATACCTTGAGACTGTTGTATATTTGGTGTTACTCCTAGATTTGTATAAACCAATCAGCAGTAGATGGATGATGTGATCAATATCACACCGGCAGCCTTTACTTTCATGAACATGTCCTGGTACCTGTTGTAGGCTGGGTCCACCTGGGAGCCAGGTCAATGAGAAATAAGACAAGTCCCCGCCTTGATGGAGATTTGACCTCATGACACCCGGTGGCATGCCCGGGTGCTGGGATGTGTGTCGTCGTGGGACTACTGACAACACACACACACGCACACGCACACGCACACACACACACACACACACGGACACGGACACATACATATACACACACGCAACTCCCCCCCCCACACATACACACACTATACACATACACACACACGCGCACACGCATACATACACACACACACACACACGCATACATACACACACACACACACAGATAGCCAGACAGGCAATCATACACGGAGCATGCATAATAATGAGATCAATTAATATATGTTAAGCAGGCCTCCATTATAAATGAAGCATAACCTGCACTGATAATACCCCAGCAGTAGTGTTCTTTTCTGTCCCCGATATTGTCAACATTTTTCTAAACACAACAACAACAGCAACAACAGCAACAGCAACAACAACGCCAACGGCAACACACTACAATATCTGTGGGATAGAAAGAGTTACAATATCTGTGGGATTTTTTTTTTAAAATTCGCATATCCTTTTACAGGACATCTCTGTCAACAGCAGCATCTTTCAGCTGTATGTTGATTTCTTGGCAAGATTACGCTCAGTAGTTTGCCATTGCTTTCTGAGCGGCCGGCTCAGTTATCCCACAAGTCACCAGCGGGGGACGAACCGCTCCCAGTTCTCGCCCGCTACGAGACTCTGCGTGATAAACGGGATTACAGAGAAAGTGCTGTAACCCCTCGGCCAGAGAGACAGGCATCTGTGGGATAGAAAGAGTTTTATATATATATATATATATATATATATATATATATATATATATATATATATATATATATATATATATATATATATATATATATATATATATATATATATATATATATATATATACACACACCCCTTTTAATAGGCTGATATTGGCTTACTTCATTATCAACTCTTATGGCAGCTTGTTGTTTCCAATATATGTTTTTTACTAGTCTAAGATCTTTTCCATCAATTTGTAGATCTTCAAGCATCCTTATCATGTTGACATGTCTTACTTTATCAAAAGCCTTTCTGTAGTCAATAAAGCAAAGGTGTAGATCTTTGTTTACTTCTATAGAACGTTCGATTATGTTTCTCAGTATATACACAGCATTTACTGTACCCTTGCCTTCCACAAACCCACATTGTTCTTCTCCTATTTCAGGTTGTATTTTCCTCCTAACTCTTTGCATGATAATTCTTAGCAAAATCTTCGTGATGTGACTCATTATACTAATTGTTCGATTTTGATCACATTCCAAGGCTCCTGATTTCTTTGGGATTGCAATAAATACAGAATTACATAACTCCTGAGGTATATTTCCAGTATCATATATTGTATTAAGCAGACTGGTAACTTTATCTATTCCATATTCTTCTAAAGCATTAATCATTTCTGTTGTGACGCTGTCTGAACCGGGGGTCTTGCCAGATTTCATATGGTTAAGCGCATTCTGAACCTCCATCTTTAAAATTGCTAGTCCTTCATTATTATTTTGGACATCATACTGTTCGTCTCTGTTATCGTCATAAAGGTTTTTCACATAATCTGACCATTCATGTAAGATCTGATCTTTTTCTATTATGACTCTTCCATCTTTTGTCTTTAGGCAGCCTGCTGATGTACGTGTTCTTTGATTAGTAAGCTCCTGAATTCTTTTGTGCATTAGTTTCGCATTGTTACTGTTGTGTTGTTTTTCAATTTCTCTGCAATTTTTCTCAAGCCATGCTTCTTTTGACTCCTTACATAAGGTTCTCACTTTTCTGTGAATTTCTTCATATTTGGCAGGATTATTTTTGTTCTGTCTTCTTGTTTCCATTAGTTGTAAAATTTCTTCAGTCATCCATGTCTTACGGCCCACTTTCTTTACTTTTGGAATAGTTTTTTCTGCTGCGCAACTGATTGAATTCTTCATCGTTTCCCATTGATCATCTACATCTTGAAACATGATCTCTAGATCAGACAATATATCAAATTTGTTCTTTACTTCTATGTTAAAATTATCTTGTATTTCTTTGTCAGTTTTCAATTTGCACAAGTCATATTTAGGATTTCCTGCTGTATACTTGACTTTCTTTAACTTTACCCTCAATGTGCCTGTAATTAATCTGTGATCACTGTAACAGTCTGCATTTGGAACTGTTTTTACGACTGTTAACGCATTTCGAAACCTTTTGCTAATCAGGATGTAATCTATCTGGTTTTTAATCCTGCTGTCTGGACTCCTCCATGTCCATAATCTTCTAGGATGCTGTTTAAACCAGGTGTTTCCTACAACCATTTCTTGTTCTTTTGCCCATTCTACAAGTCTGTATCCTCTTTCATTTCTCTCTCCCAAATCATGGTTGCCTACACTGCATCCATCGCCTTGCTGTCCTATTTTTGCGTTGAAATCACCCATTATGATATTTATGTCTGATTTTTGGCAGTTCTTCAAAGCAGACTCCACGTATATATATATATATATATATATATATATATATATATATATATATATATATATATATATATATATATATATATATATATATATATATATATATATATATATATATATATATATATATATATATATATATATAAACTCAAGCTACGGCTTGCAACTTGGAACGTGAGAACCATGTGTCCAGGATTTTCCACTGACTTGACCAATATTGACGATGTGAGAAAAACGGCTGTGATTGATGCCGAACTCAATCGTCTTAACATTGATATTGCTGGCCTGCAGGAGACTCGCCTCGCTGAGGAAGGGTAAAAAGGGCAAACAATTACACCTTTTTTGTGTGGAAAGGGTAGAGGGCAGGCATAAAAAAGGCAACATGGTGTGGGCTTTGCAGTGAAGAATTCGCTACTGGGAATGATTGAAATTCCAGCAGGAGGAAATGAAAGACTATTATCACTGCGCTTGGCAACCTCTTGTGGTTTTGCCACCATTATTACTGCATATGCACCGACACTTGATTCCTCTGATGATGTGAAGGATTCGTTCTATGAGGGGTTAGACTCCGTGATCAATGCAGTTCCAAAATCTGACTACATTTATATGCTCGGTGATTTCAATGCTCGTGTGGGCAAGGACTCGAGTTCATGGCCAGTGTGCCTTGGAAAATACAACATCGGTCGCATGAATGATAATGGGCAGAGGCTGCTGGAGCATTGCACTAGAAATGACCTATGTATTACAAACTCTTTTTTTTAAAACAAAAGAGCTGCATAAGGTCACATGGAAACATCCAAGATCCGGCCATTGGCACCAGCTGGACTTCATCACCACACGGAGACAACATCTGAACCATATATCATTGACTCGAAGTTACCACAGTGCTGACTGTGATACGGATCATTCTTTGGTTGTTGCAAGGGTTAGACTGAGACCAAAGAGAATCTACACAGCTAAACACAAATCTAGCCCCAGGATTAATATATTATTATTAACACTCACGATCCTGAAAAGTGCTTTCAGTTTCAACAGCAACTTGAAGACGCTTTCACTGATACACCAGAAAATTACACAGTAAATGAAAAGTGGGGTCAACTTAAGGAAACTCTTCATAAAACTGCCGTAGAGGTTTACGGCATTGTGAATCATAAGAGGCAGGACTGGTATGCGGCCAACAGCCAGACTCTGAAGCCTTTGATTGATAAGAAGAAGAAAGCTCTGTTAAGAAACAAGGAAAAACCAACGCGTAACACTCTGAGTGAGCTAAGGCAAGCTAGGAAGGATGTGCAAAAGGCTGCCAGGCAGTGTGTAAATGATTATTGGATCAAGTTATGTGAGTCCATTCAAATCGCAAATTATAAGGGAAACATCAGAAGAATGTATGAAGGAATAAAGAAAGCCTGTGGTCCAATGATCAAAAGAAGTGCACCATTGAAAACCTTGACTGGAGAAATCATAACTGATAAGAAACAGCAGATGGACAGATGGGTAGAGCACTATTTGTAGCTTTACTCAAGTGAGACCAAACTAGCGGATGATGCCCTCAACGCCATAAAGGCTCTAGCAACTCTTGACCACCTGGACACACTTCCCACCATAACAGAAATTAAGTGTGCTATTAATGAACTTGCATCTGGCAAGGTTCCAAGTAAGGATGGGATTCCAATAGAGATTATCAGGAGTGGGCAAGACACACTCACTCTACAGATCCACCAGCTAATAGAGCTATGCTGGCGAGAAGGACAAGTCCCACAGGATTTCAAAGATTCAAGCATCATAACACTGTACAAGAACAAGGGCGATCGGAGCGACTGCAACAACTATAGGGGTATCTCACTTCTGTGTATTGTTGGAAAAGTATTTTCCAGAATTGTTCTGCGCAGACTTCAAGTCCTAGGAGATCAAGTCTACCCCGAATCACAGTGTGGCTTTCGACAGAACCGGTCTACCATTGATATGATATTCTCATTGCGACAAATGCAAGAAAAATGCCTCACAAAGGCATTTGATTTGGTCAGTCGTGAGGGTCTGTTCAAGGCACTAAAGAAGATTGGCTGCCCACCAACTTTTCTGTCCATTGTGGAGTCGTTCCACAAAGGCTTGAAGGGTATAATCAAGTTTGATGGTGCAACTTCTGAAGAGTTTGAAATCAAGAGTGGAGTTAAACAAGGTTGTGTACTAGCTTCCACCCTCTTTGGAATATACTTTTCACTTCTACTGAAATATGCCTTTCGTGATCAGGATGGTGGTATATAATTTCATTCACGCTTAGATGGCGGCCTCGACAGTGCTCAGAGATTGAAGGCCAAGACCAAAATTAGAAGGGTACTGATCAGAGAGTTGCTTTTTGCAGATGATGCTGCAGTTACGACCCACTCTGAGGAATAATTACAATGTCTACTATCTGCATTCTCCAATGCTTGTTCTGAATTTGGTTTAACAATTATCAAAAAGAAGACACAGATTATGTCACAAGGTGCACATGGTGTCCCATCAATTTATATTGACGACGCCGAACTAGATATGGTAGACCATTTTACATTTCTAGGATCAGTGGTAAATATAACAAAGCAGACACATAGAGGACTAACGAGATCTCTGGTTAAATATAAATGGAGGTTTATTTCACATTGATGACCACTACAACAATCTTAATTTCATTTCCGACATTATGGTGACCTCTCTCCTCCAGTCCCAGATGTTTACTGCCTCCTAACAACAAACCACGTCACGACTTGAGCATCTTTCTTCCCATTCCATCCTGATGCTCAAGCGTGCTGTAGCTTTGCCCACCTAACATACTCATTCTGCTACACCTTCCTATGTTTCAGAAAGACTTTTTCCCTTAAAAAGTCTTTACTCCTAATCCCTCTATTCTATTCCCTCTCTTTCCTTACCTCCCACAACTCCCCTAATCTTCCCCAAACCAATTCTATTTTAAGTAAATAATCTATTCGTAACTCTTTCCCTGCCACCACTATGAACTTCTTCTTCGTTCTTGGCCCTTCAAATATAACACATATTATTTACATATCCTTAATAACATTTAAATCTCAACTTTATACAATACATCATAACACATCTTCTTAAATACTTCTTCTCCTCTTCATAAGCAATCCGCTTAAAATTTCAAACGCTGTACTCTTCTGATACCAACTCCCTATTGTCATCACCAACCCTACTAATTCCCCACTTTCAATCAACCTGAAATCACTCTCACACGATAGAAAGACTAAGAATCGGTGCGCACCGTAGATTCAAAGAAGAAGTAGAACTCTTCCAGACAAAAACCATACTCAGCTAAATCACACACTCCTTTACCCCCCTATGTCATTTGAGACTTTATGTAATAAAGTCTAAAATAATTATATCTCCTACAGTACCACTCATTATGGTAACAGTTTACGCTGCTATCTACAGCATCAAATACCAACCATCAAAAATATTATTCATTCCCAAGTGTCTACATATTACAGACACTACTAATTTTATAGCTCTGAACCTTACCTCAACCTCGCATTGTAATGTCAACCACAAAACACATCCCGAGGACACAATTAAAAAGGTCCATTATCCCTTAAGACCTGTCCCAATACACATCACCTCACATAATAATCTATTTTAATCATCCCGAAATTTTCAGCGACCCCTTACTGTCCATTTATTAGGGGCATATCTACTAAAACCTCCACTTATGCCGTTATCAACAGCAACAATATACTACCCCTGAACTCATGTCTGTGACTGCTTGCAATCAACGTTATTCTATTACAGTCCATATATCACGGACCCTCAAAAACCCCATGTCATTTTGTCTCTACAGTGACAATGTTCATTTCTCATTAACACACTTACACCCTTTTACTATTGTACTGCTATCCACAGTATCTAATCATTCTTCGGAGTCAAACATGGATTCAATTCATGTTTTGCTAATTGCCTTCACACTGTCTGTTACAGCACGTTACTGACTTCTTCTTCTATAATCTCGTGGCTCCATGTTCACTTCTGACCCCATGTCATTTATTCACTTTAATCTTTTCTTCCCAATATGGCGTCTAATCCATATATCTTCAATTAATGCTCACTTAAATTCCCCATAACCATTTTACTTGTGTAGTAACCCCGTCGTATGTTTCCACAACTTTGCAGCCCTTATATCATTGATTTATCAACGCTGACTATCACAGCAAACCTGCTAACAAAATATACCCATAAACCTATTATTCACTAAGATAATGTGTCTCTCTACTAGTCCTCAGTAGTTTATTACTACTTTCTGAACGAAGGGTCCTAATTAAAGCCCCATGTATTGTCTTTATTCTAGACAAAACCATGTAAATTAAACATAACTTAATTAACTACTATTTAACATACAAAACAGCGAAATAAAATCACAACAGGATATCATACCCCCCCCCCCCCCCCCCCCAAGTTTTTATAACATCATTTATGTTTCCCCTCATATCAATTAAAGGTATTAACTCATTCAAAGAAAAACATATATTAAAATAATACAACATACATCCTAATCTATTGTTACCTAATACTACTGGTCTCTTTTACGGACCAATAGTTTGTACGCAAAAGTCCAAGAACACAATAATCCTATTCTAAAATCAAATAATAACAATCATTTTACAGGACCAAATTAAGCAAAAAAAAACATATTATATACGAATCATTGAACGCTCAAATTCACTAAAAACAATTGTCTTCTCGCTAAAGAGAAGGTTTAAAAAAAAAAATAATTCACATAGAATTAACTACTTAAAGTGACCAAGCAACATTGGCCTCCTATACGAACCAATGTAACACATATCTATTCACCCAAGTCATGCATATTTTGTTATAAAACAAAACAACTCAATGCCAAGCATTAATGCCAAAATACGTGTATATGTATATATATATATATATATATATATATATATATATATATATATATATATATATATATATATATATATATATATATATATATATATATATATATATATATATATATATATATATCTGTTACCTACAGATCATCATAACGCGGAACAATACTTGTTCCCCTCAACCAAAATCACTACTCAACAAATGACCGTACCTTTTTCTGGAAGTCAAACATTGATTATCTCCCCTCACAACATTTTATCTTTTACAAAACTAACTCCTAACACATCACAACATCTGGAATGTAACCACTGTAAACTACAGGTCAACTCATTTTATCTATTACCAGTGTGACGGCTATCTCAATGTCACCTACCAGTCATCTATCTACCAATAGAACCTGTGGCTTGGCACACCAATTGTTTCCCTTGGATTTGTTCCAGTATTACTACAACTACTTAATCACTACCGTTAACTACGGTATCTCCACCATGTTATCGCCAGTAAAAAAAACTTTTGTCTATTTACTATAGACCTCTCACCAATACATCTACCTACTGTACCAATAACTAATTCTACTTTTAAGTTTCTCGTCTACCCGACGCAATTAACTAACGTATCATTACTTTCCAACATCTAACCACGACTACTCTAAGGTATCCTCAAGTCTCTCCTAGCGTTCTTGCACCGCGATGATAGTTAAACTAGTCACACTTATCGGAACACGTTCTCTAGAACACTATATTTATAATGTTCCGACGTTCATTTAGCTAATTACTCTCTCTCCTTCTCTTGCTTACTCCTATTTATCGGGACTCTTTCAGAAACAGCAACCAACACCACATATTACTAACAACAGACCTCACTTTTCTCATTTCTCAGTATTAATCATTCATGCTTCGACATGTCCCTATCAACAATACTAAACATGTTTTATGAAACGTCATTCAGAATGTTAACTCTCTTTCCGTCAACCTGTCATACAACTTCCATAATTTCCGTCCAACGTCAGATATTCTAACGAAAAGACATCACAATTCTCTAATCATGTTCTTTCTATCTCTCAATTTTCGCATACTCTATGTTCCACGTTTTATCAACGTCACTTATCAACCACTCTTCGCATATTCACACGGACAGTGATACACAACCTCGCTCTCATCTCACGACTACTCTCGCATCGCGACAACCTAACGTGTCTATACAATTACTTCAAAAAAAAAAAAAAAAAAAATTTAGACGCCAATTCAACATTCCAGCAATCACTCACCACAATCTAAGCGTATCGACCTCCTCTACACACATTGACACAAGATATTTCAGCGCAACTATTACATTTTATCTATGTACTTCACTTAGGCGACGTCTCCAAACCTCACTCCTTCTTCACTCATCGCGACGAATACCTGTTTGTCTAGAATTATACTCACGTACAAACTAAACGCCTCGTACATGTATTATCTCTCGCAAACTATATCTCTTTTACACACTAACCAGCACTATCAACGATCTCTCAAAACAAACCTCATTCCGCTGAGCCACTAACCTCGCAACTATCATTCTATACTTCTCCACACAACAACTTTCACAGATTTAATCACCTCTGCTTTCTCTACAAGCATCATATTACGTCATCCCTCTCACCAAGAACTCATATCCTTCAAGCATCAGTTTCCACAGTCTTTTACTCTTAATAGTCTTTCGCTCAACTGACTATTTTACACATGATACTCAATTTCTCCTCAATCTATATCTCCTCATCAGACACTCTTGATTCAGCTGTCAACAATACTATACTTACTTCTCAAACCACCAAGCGAAACTATCTCAGACATCACGTCATAGCTCTAAGTCGAACCATTTCTAGTACGAACATTCATACTTAGTTTATCTCTCTCTCTCTACTAATTCTGTGCTGAATCTACTCTACTTTATCACACCAGTTATACATCACTCAACGTGATTAACTCTCTGTATCTATCCATTCCGGACAAAGGGCTATTCTTACCTTGTTTACTCTCCCTACGTCGCAACCAAACATAAGATATCCTGTATTACGTATCCACGTAGAATATCATTTGCCGTAACTCTCTATCCTCAACAACACTATTGCCTACCCTGTGCCATGTGATGCTGCACCAAAAAAAATTCATCTGCCTATTTTAGATAGCCCATATGTATTTGCTCAAACCGCAATTCTTCTCACAAGCCAAAACAATTCCATATGTCCTTCGTCACCCGAAGAATTTTAACAGTTATAGAGTGTATCTAAGTTAAATATTTCATTGTCTCTCAGTACATTAGTACGTCTTTCTTTTATTATGTCATCTTCACTATCTGTTGTTAACCTGTTGTTAAAGTACTCAGGTCTTAAGGTCATATATTCTTCTATTTTTCTTTCTGTCGTTGAGTAAATTCCCGCTATCTGTCTATTATTATTCTTCTTCTTAAATGATTTCTTTCTATTTCCTTTATTTTCGTCGGTCTGCTCACTGTTTCCTGTATACCTTACGTAACGTTTATATTTCCCCATCTCGTCTTCAGATGACACACTTATAATAGTTCCCTCATCAGATTCATAATAGTTTACTGCCGACACCTCGACCCTATTCCCATAGTCAGCTTTAGAACGTCTGACTTTCTTTCTCTTTCTTGGTATTCGTCTCTTAGCCTTCCCTACTTTCTTGTCATATAAACTGGTATCTAGTTCTAAAGAGTCACTAACCAAAACTCTGTCCGTCTGTCCACCAGCAACTATACCGTATGAGGGAACATCACGCTTCGAGTCAGGATCTGTTCGTAGTGCAATTCTCTCATTCTCTGAATCATCAGTATTTATAGTTGTTTCAGCATCACGGCACGTACTATAACATGCGGTGGCAGAAACATCTTCTCCGTAACCTGAACTCTCACACCTAATATTTCTACACCATTTAGGGATTAATTTAATGTCTGTACCTGAGGAACTTGACATGTCAGTACCTCTATTAACTATCATACTACTATTTCTTTCTTCAATACTTTTCCTCTTTGGTTTCCTTTCATCTTTGGTTCTTGTCTGTCTATCTTTCCTAACTTTAACTGTGTCTTCTTTTTCTAATTTCACCTGAGGTGGTTCCGCAATTTCCACCGTCTTAATAGTTTGCGTTCCCTTTTCTATTTTCTTAATTGACTGTACCTGGGTTGTCTTCTCTACAGTATCAATATGTGTCTGTGTACTATCATTTATCGTATTACTTGTCTGCGTCTGTGTCTCTCGGTCTATTCTCTTTATTAACACCGTCGTTTTCTTTTCCTGTCTAACAGTCATATTGGCAACCACCTTAGGAATAGTTGAATTTTCACTTACGTTTTCCACTTTGTTCTTTGACCCTGACTTCAGATACTGTCTCCGTCTTTGTTCAAACCAGTCGTCACGTTTTTTCCTAGCAGTCTTGTCATGGGATGGCCATTTCCATAATTTCTTGGAGAAGTCTCTCTCAGGACCATTCTTGTATCTATAACACCTATCCCAGTCCGACTTTTCACCATTACGTCTGTTCTCACCGTCTTTTACCCCACATACATCAGGTCTTTGTTCATAATAGCCATATTGTCTTCTGTCTTTATTAAGCAGTGGCTGTCTCCTGTTATTCTTTCCTACTCTATTGTAGTCTACCTTGAATCTATAAGGGTCTTGTCTAGTCGTTCTGTTCTTCAACGTTTCTACAAAATTCTCTACTTCATTAACTGCTACCTTTAACTCTCCCAACCATGTACTAATACGTTGTAATTCTACATATAGGTAATTCATATTAACTTCTTTGTAATTTCTATCAAGCTTAAAACAATATGCCTACTTCTACCTCTGCATATTCCTTGGTACCTGGAAAAAAAACCCGAAGTCTTGAGCTTAGCTGAAATTATGCCTGTTTCTCCACTGTGCTGTGATGGGTCTGCCTGTTGCCATATCCTGTTGTTTCTTTTGCTATGTTGAAATACTTCGCTGTACACTTATATAAGCAAAAAAAAAACAATCAATAATTATTAATATACATTCTTAAATTAACCAAAGGACGTAATCTTCCTCTTGAAACTCAATAATTTTCTATCTATCACTGTTCCTACCCCCGTCAAAACTTGTGCCAATGAATCTTGTTCCGTCATGCTGAAATATTTCTGTATATAGCAATAAAATCAAATTCACATTTATAACTATCTAATTTAAAGACATGACCGTTGTTACTTTACACAGTAAGAATTGTTAAATCAGTCAATAGTACTTAAAATGATATTTAAGGTTTACAATTTACCCTAATTTCTGCTCCTGAACCAAGAAAGACGGATTCCTTTATGTTCGCTGTCAGGTAGAATTCAAACGCTAGGAGTCTGTGTTAGTTGAAATGCTCCTCCAACCGATCACGCACTTCAGGTAGTTAGGGAGTTTTTTCTTCCAACGTCTCAGTAACTTCAACCCCTGGTTGGGTCCCTACCAGACTTCTGGCTTCTTTTCACCCGATAACAGGGCACATCAAAGCGACGTCTTGAGAACTGGAGTACTTCACTAAAGCGATAATTTGGATCCCCTCTTCAGTAGGTCGGCAGCCCAGTCTGCCCCTCCCACTTCCGAGAGTCTCCTGATGATATCGCTGCTGTTGATGACCTTCTCATTTCTTCTTATGAGTGATTGACTTGTTTCTTCAAACTCTCAAGGTCACGATTCAACGGTTTTCAGTTCGCTCCAGACAATCTTGATGCGAAGTAGATAACTGCTAATTAATTCGACTTGCCTTGAAGTTTCTTTTTCCTGAGCCTCTTATTTCAAAGGATCCAGAAAAAACGTGCTGGTTTTTCTCACTCTTTTGCTCAGCAAGACGATAAGTATTGTACAGCAACCCGGCCTGGCAAGCTGGTTTTCATATCTCAGCTGATAACGACTGCCTGTACAGCGAGGATTCTTGACAAGAGGTCCTTACAGCGAGGATTCTGAAAAATATTTACAGACAACCACCCCTAGCCGGGCTTTTGGCTGCTGTAACTCTCACAAACGACGTAGTGGCCATTTATCAACTTCGTTTTTACGTTCAATACAAGTATAGAACCGTGCCGTAATTCTGTCTCTGGGTAATTGATGCAAGCAGAACAAGGATCTTCAAAACTTTGCAGTTATTTCGATGTTTTATATGGACGGCGTATTGAGATTCCGTGACGACACTCCAGGTTCCGATCCTGAGTCGTGGGCACCATTTAGTCCTCTATAACAAAGCAGACACATAGAGGACTAACGAGATCTCTGGTTAAATATAAATGGAGGTTTATTTCACATTGATGACCACTACAACAATCTTATTTCATTTCCGACATTATGGTGACCTCTCTCCTCCAGTCCCAGATGTTTACTGCCTCCTAACAACAAACCACGTCACGACTTGAGCATCTTTCTTCCCATTCCATCCTGATGCTCAAGCGTGCTGTAGCTTTGCCCACCTAACATACTCATTCTGCTACATAAATAGCAAATTATCCCTAGATCAGGAAATCAACATCCGGATTGATAAGGCAGCAATAACAATGAACAGGTTAAGAAAAAGAGTCTGGGAGAACAGGAAGCTTACTGCTAAAACAAAAGTCCTTGTCTACAAAGCCTGTGTCCTTAGTACTTTTCTTTATGGCAGTGAAACCTGGACAACTAACTCACACCAAGAGGAACGTTTAAACAGCTTTCATATGTGGTGTCTGCGAAGAATTCTTGGTATTAAGTGGCAAGACATAATCACAAATACTGAAGTATTGGAAAGATCATGTTGTGTGACGGTTTATTCCATGCTCAGTCTTCGTAGACTTAGATGGATAGGACATCTTAGGAGGGTGGATGATGGTAGAATACCAAAGGACATCTTTTTGGTGAATTAAACATGGGTAAGAGATCTCAGGGTCGGCCTCTACTACGATACAAAGATGTGTGTAAGCGGGACATGATTGATACAGGCATTGATAACGCACATTGGGAGCAAGTCGCTGCTGAACGTGTTGCATGGAGGGCAAACATCAGAAATGGAATAAAGACAAAGGAGAAAATTATTGCAGATAAGTCACACACGAGCGTGTGAGACGTAAGATGGTGCATGATGGTGGAAATGACCAAGTGTTCACATGCACCCACTGTGAACGAACATTTACAGCGCGAATTGGCCTTATCAGTCTCATTCGCTACCGCGATGGGTAAAAGTTATTATGCCTTTTTGAAGCACAAACTATCGTCTGTCAAGACGGCAAGGTGCCATATATATATATATATATATATGTTGTATGTTGTTTGTCCATCAAGAATGATGATGACCATTCGTTTCATCCAGTGGGGTTGAAGGTGTGGAGCCGTGGGTTCTAAGATGGCTGATAAGGCCTATTTTGGCTCGAAATGTTCTTTGACGCTGTGGGCAAAGAATGCTTGACGTCTCTGGAGGAGGATTTCCTGCAGTGGTTTTTCTGTCCTGCCTTTTCTTCACAGCTCTTGCAGTCCTGGTTGCCTCACATAAGACTGCACTATTGCGAAATGATGCACGCCACGAATTTCGGTCTCTGGCTGCAGCCTCCCAGGTGTCATGATGAATTCCAAAAGCATTCAGTGAAATTTTCAGTGTCTTTAAAACGTTTCCTCTGGCCACCTTGGGAGCGTTTACCACAACGCAGTTCGCTGTAAAAAATTCGTTTAGGGAGCCTGTGATCTGGCATGCGAGTCAAGTGCCAGCCCAGCGAATCTGATTCTTCATCAGTAGAGTGTGGATACTGGGCACGGATGCTCTTTCTAGGACTTCAGTGTCTGGAATCTTGTCTTGCCATTTAATCTTCAGTAGCTTCCTAAGGCAGACTGTGTGGAATTGGTTTAATTTCCTAGCGTGTCGCTGATAAACAGTCCAGGTTTCACAAGCATATAGCAGTGTGGATAATACAACTGCTTTGTAGACTTTTAGCTTTGTTTGCAGGCTTATTCCAGTTCTGTCCCATACATTCTTGTACAGTCTGCCAAAGGTTGCACTGGCCTTGGAGATTCTTGCATTCACTTCGTCATCGATTGTGGCAGCTTGTGACACGGTGCTGCCAAGATAGGTGAATTTGTCCACAACACTTAGTCTATGATCATTCACTTTGATATTCGGCACAGTGTGATTATTCCCTGGAGCTGGCTGGTACATAACTACAGTCTTCTCCAAGTTGATATTGAGCCCAAAGTTGGCACAGGCATAAGTAGTATATAGGTACATTATCCAGTCCTTTTTAGTGGAGGTGGGGTCTTATAGATACCTCCACAAAGGGCGATAACTCATCGCGTTTGTTAAGTAGGCGTGGTGGTCAGAGTAGGTGTTGCGAAGTGACTCATCAGAGTGGGTGTGGTGGTCAAGAGGTGGTCAAGAGGTGGTCAAGTAGTGGTCAAGTGACCCCTTAAATTGTCGGGGAACGTGGGTGTAGTGAGTTGGTGATGATCGTAATGTGGTCAAGCAGTGGTCAAGTGGTGGTCAAGTAGTGGTCAAGTGGTCAAGAGGTGGTCAAGAGGTGGTCAAGCGATCAAGTGACTTCTTAAATTGTCAGGGAAAGTGGGTGTAGTAAGTTGGTTATGATCGTGAGATGGTCAAGTAGTGGTCAAGGGTTGGTCAAGTGGTCAAGGGGTGGTCGAGTGATCACGTAAATTGTAGAGAAAGTTATGTGTAGTGACATGGCGATAATTAAAGTGTCAATGATGTGGTCAAGCGGTGGTCAAGTGGTGGTCAAGTGGTCAAGTGACCCCTTAAAATGTCAGGGAAAGTGGGTGTAGTAAGTTGGTGATCATCGTGAGGTGGTCATGTAGTGGTTAAGGGGTGGTCAAGTGGTCAAGGGGTGGTTAAGTGACCCCTTAAATTGTAGAGGAAGGTATGTGTAGTGATGTGGTGATGATCAAGAGGTGGTCAAGTAGTGGTCAAGTGGTGGTCAAGCGGTCAAGACGTGGTCAAGTGACCCCTTAAATTGTCAGGGAAAGTGAGTGTAGTAAGTTGGTGATGATCGTGAGGTGGTCAAGTGGTGGTCAGGGTGTGGTCAAGTGGTGGTCAAGATGTGGTCAAGTGGTCGAGAGACCACTTAAATTGTCGGGGAAAGTAGGTGTAGTGATGTGGTGATGATCATGAGGTGGTCAAGTGGTGGTCAAGTAGTGGTCAAGCGGTGGTCAAGGAGTCAAGTAATCCCTTAAATTGTAGATGAGAGTGCGTCTTGTGATGTGGTGATAATCAAGAGGTGGTCAAGTAGTGGTCAAGTAGTGGTCAAGCAGTGGTCACGTGGTCAAGTGACCACTTAAATTGTAGAGGAGAGTGCGTCTTGTGATGTGGTGATGATCAAGAGGTAGTCATGTAGTGGTCAAGGGGTTGTCAAGTGGTTAAATGACCCCTTAAATTGTTGGGGAGAGTACGTGTAGTGACACGGTGATGATCAAGAGGTGATCAAGTAGTGGTAAAGTAGTGGTCAAGGGGTGGTCAAGTGGTCAAATAACCCTAAAATTGTAGAGAAGAGTGTGTCTTGTGATGCAGTGATGATCAAGAGGTGGTCAAGTAGTGGTCAAGTAGTGGTCAAGGGGTGGTCAAGTGGTCGAGTGAACACTTAAATTGATGGGGAGAGTACGTGTAGTGACACGATGATGATCAAGATGTGGTCAAGTAGTGGTCAAGTGGTGGTCAAGCGGTCGAGTGACGACATAAATTGTAGAGGAGAGTAGGTGTAGTGACATGGTGAGGATCAAGAGGTGGTCAAGTTGTTAGGTCTAGAGGTTGGGGTGTCTCAGTCATGAAGTATCAAACTGTCTGCTGTGGGAAGGATGTCGCTGATCAGGGCGAGTAGGTTCTAATACGTTTATCGCTATTGTCTACAATTGGCGTGGTTGTATAGTAATAATAGTAGAGTTGTTTCGTAGTAATATTAGTCATCATCATCAAGGGCCATGTTAGGTGGTATTTGTAATGGTAGTAGTAGTAGTAGTAGCAATACCAACAATAGTACTAATTATCATCATCATCACGTGTCTTACCAACGGACGTACCACCCACACATTGCTATCTCAAACACCATTGAACAATTCCGGGGTTGACTCACACTACAGAAATCCCCAATTAACGGCATTACCTTCATGTAATGGTGGTACTCATAGTACCAATAGCACCAGTAGTAATAGTCACCAACATCAGCAAGAGACTTATCGCCTGACATTGGTCAGTATGACACTCCATAAACTATGATCTCCGACACCATGGACACAAATAGTAATAATATTGGTAGTAGTAGTAGTAGTAGTAGTAGTAGTAGTAGTAGTAGTAGTAGTAGTAGTAGTAGTAGTAGTAGTAGTAGTAGTAGTAGTAGTGGTGGTGGTGGTGGTGGTGGTGGTGGTGATGGTGGTGGTGGTGGTGGTGGTGGTGGTGGTGGTGGTGGTGGTGGTGGTGGTGGTGGTGGTGGTGGTGGTGGTGATAATAGTGTAAGTAGTAGAATAGCGAGGGTGCTTGTTGTTTCACTAAGTATTTGTATATCGTATGTAGTATAAAGCTAGTTTGTGTTGTATGCCATGTAAGGTGTTACTGAAATATCTGTATTTTGTAGTTCTAAGAGGTGATGACGTCATAACCCACCACTCTATCATCTTATTGATAGTGTCTCCAGTACCACGAAAAAGGTTCATTGTGAGATATCGATCATTTCTCAAAGCGACAGCATCCGGGGTGCATGCCCATTACGAGCAAACAACGATACGACACTTAAAAGGCAACGACAAGGCAAAATGGCGTCGAATACAGTGTAACGTACAAAACTTATGAGGTCATCGGTTGTCCATTCCATCACGGTCGACAAATAGGCGCTCACTAACTTCACAATATGCTCACTCAAATAAACAGATAGGATAATAAGGCACTGACCCAAACAATGAAAACTGACAAAAACAAGGGGAAAAAATGACATAATCGTTAAAATTTAACACAGACAAAGACAGATACAACAGTGACTAAAAAAATAATAAAAATGACACGACAAAATAAAAAAAAAAAAAAAAAACACACACACACACACACACACACACACACACACACACACACACACACACACACACACACACACACACACACACACACACACACACACACACACAATGAAAACTGAAACAACCAATGAAAAATCGCTGACACAAACACTAGAAGCTGACACAAACACTAAACAAGGCACCTAAAGAAAAGCTAAACTTTGTTAACCAAAATGTGAAAGTAGGAAAATGTGATACCCAAATGTAAAACAAATATCAAGAGAGGAATAGCTCGTCCCAACTTATAAAAAGTAGGAAAATATGTCAACCAAATGGGAAAATGTTAGGCCAAATACAAAAATATCTAACTCAAACTAATGAAAACTAGGAAACTTTGTTAGCCAAAGGGAAAAAAACCTTGTTCAAGTAGGAAAATCTGTTAGCCAAATGTGAAAAATGTCGGAAAAATGCAGAAATAGTTCGGCCACACGTATGCAAACTAGGAAAAGTTGTTAGCCAGATAGGAAAAGTATTGGCCAAGTAAGAAAATTTGATAGCCAAATGTGAAAAAATATCAGCCAAAGATAGAAATATCTCATCCAAACTTATAAAAAGAAGGAAAATTCTCAACCAAATGAGAAAAAGTTAGACCAAATGTAGTAACATCTCAACCAAACTTATGAAAACTAAAAAACTTTGTTAGCCAAAGAGAAAAAACATTGGTCAGGTAGGAAACTCTGTTACCCAAAGGTGAAAAATGTCCACCAAGTACAGGAATAACTTGTCCACACTTATGAAAAACTACGAAAATTTGTTACCCAAATATGAAAAATATTGCCAAGTAGGAAAATTTGAAAGCCAAATGTGAAAAAATATCACCCAAAGAGAGAAATATCTCGTCCAGACTTATAAAAAGTTGGAAAATTTGTCAACCAAATGGGGTAAAGTTAGACCAAATGCAGAAACATCTTAACCACATTTATACAAAAGGAGGGGAAAATGTCGACCAAATACAGAAATAACTCACCCCAATTTATAAATATGGCAACCAAACTTATGAAACCTAGGAAAATGTGTTAACCAAAAGGGAAAATATGGTACACGTAACGAAATATCTCATCCAAATTTATAAAAAGTAGGAAAATATTTAAACCAAACTCGAACAATGTCGGCCAAATACAGAAATTTCTCAACCAAACTCATGAAAAGTAGGAACAACTTGTTACCCAAATAGGAAAAATATTAGTCAAGTAAAGAAATAGCGTGGCCAAACCTATAAAAACGTACCAACATTTGTTAACACAACTTGGCCACTTGTTCTTACAAACTTGCTCGCTGGCTCAAACAATTTGTCCACTTGCTATTACAATCGGTCGACCTATCCTAGCAACTCACACACTTACCATAACAACTGTCCCTTTTCCCCAACAACGTGTCCACCGACTCTCTCATATTATCGACTCGCCCTATCAACTTACCCACTGGCTCTAACAACTTCCCCAAATGGGCTCACAAAATTTCCACTTCTTATTACAACTTGTCGACAGCCTCGCCCAAATTACCACTTACTCTTACAAACTGTCCCAACTGCGCGCACAAAGGTGTCCACTTGTGATTTCACGGCCTCCTCACCACATAGATAAGTAGCCCTCATAAAATACAAATGTATCCCGCAAGTCATACAGAAGTGTCCCCCATATTGTCATCAAAAAATATTTGTGTGTGTAGGTAAGTTCATGTCTTTGGCAGTTCATATTTTGTAAATTCATTTCTTCAGCATAAGATTTGTGTAAGTTCACGCCCTCATCATAAATTTTGTTGTGTAAGTTCATGTCTTCGACAGTTCATGTTTTGCTAAGGCCTAGTTTTAGTGAAAATGCAGAAGTCTATTGGCTAGAATTTCAACCTGAGTGGTCAATTACTAATACTGCCTGTGGACAGCTATTCTTACCCATGTGCTAAAGTTGAGAAAATGAACTTCCGTTGAATGGAAGCTACCGCAGACTTGAATTATTGTAACAGTAAGGGAATATTGGTTAGTATCTAGTGGGAAATAGATACAGCACGATTGAGCATCGAGAGTGAAAGGGTGAGAGATGCTCAATCGTGACGTATTGGGTTGGCAAGGGCAGTTAACATCAGCCCGTGGACCAGAGAAGAAGCTATATTGTCATCATGTGCAAATAAACTTTATATTAACAACTACAACACGTCTTGCGAGTTCCTGCTCTGTTATAGGACTCGAAATGGTGCCGTGACCAGGATGCGAACCTGATATGGTCCGGTTGATAAAGAAAGAAAAAACAACGCGAAGTAATGCGGAGAAGATGTTCCATGCTCCAGTCCTATGAATAACCAGAAACACTTGCGGCACGTTGAAGAACAACTAGTGAACGTAATAAGGCGCACTCAGAAGAAAGCCAGTAAATTGTAAATTTCAGTTATCTGTGAATACAGAGGCCAAAAGCCCGCCCAGGGGTGGTCCTCTGTAAGTCTTCTTCAAGATTTGAGTATAACCGTATCTTTTTTTTTGGAATTCACAAATCAAGAGGCTTATCATAGCCGCCGTTCTGCAGTTTTTTTTACCGCAAGAGGTTTAACATGGACGGTGCCTGAATTATAACGTTTGCAAGAGGCTTACCATAGCCGTTGTCTAGAATTTTCATTTCCGAAGAACCACCAAAGCCGCTGCCATACATCGTTCTGATCGTGTCTG
>JACEFZ010015595.1:0-47500 GCA_014155875.1 Cepaea nemoralis
AACCCCAACACATTCAACCAACCATTCAACCAACCATCCTACCAACCGTCCTTCTAGCCATCCAACCAACCGTCCAAACAACTACCCAACTAACAAACCAATCATCCAGCCAACACAACCAACAATCAATCTTTCCGTCAACAAACTTACCAATCATCAAACTAACTAATCAACACCCCCACCCCCATCAACCAAACAAACAACCATCCAACCAACCGTCCAAACAACTACCCAACTAACAAACCAATCATCCAGCCAACAAAACCAACAACCAATCTTTCCGTCAACAAACTTACCAATCATCCAACTAACCAATCAACACCCCCACTCTCATCATCCAAACAAACAACCATCCAACCAACCATCCAAACAACTACCCATCTAACAAACCAATCATCCAGCCAACAAAACCAACAACCAATCTTTCCGTCAACAAACTTACCAATCACCAAACTAACCAATCAACACCCCCACCCCCATCAACCAAACAAACAACCATCCAACCAACCATCCAAACAACTACCCAACTAACAAACCAATCATCCAGCCAACACAACCAACAACCAATCTTTCCGTCAACAAACTTACCAATCATCCAACTAACCAATCAACACCCCCACCCCCATCAACCAAACAAACAACCATCCAACCAACCGTCCAAACAACTACCCAACTAACAAACCAATCATCCAGCCAACACAACCAACAACCAATCTTTCCGTCAACAAACTTACCAATCATCCAACTAACCAATCAACACCCCCACCCCCATCAACCAAACAAACAACCATCCAACCAACCATCCAAACAAATACCCAACTAACAAACCAATCATCCAGCCAACACAACCAACAACCAATCTTTCCGTCAACAAACTTACCAATAATCCAACTAACCAATCAACACCCCCACTCCCATCAACCAAACAAACAACCATCCAACCAACCGTCCAAACAAATACCCAACTAACAAACCAATCATCCAGCCAACACAACCAACAACCAATCTTTCCGTCAACAAACTTACCAATCATCCAACTAACCAATCAACACCCCCACCCTCATCAACCAAACAAACAACCATCCAACCAACCGTCCAAACAAATACCCAACTAACAAACCAATCATCCAGCCAACACAAACAACAACCAATCTTTCCGTCAACAAACTTACCAATCATCCAACTAACCAATCAACACCCCCACCACCATCAACCAAACAAACAACCATCCAACCAACCATCCAAACAACTACCCAACTAACAAACCAATCATCCAGCCAACACAACCAACAACCAATCTTTCCGTCAACAAACTTACCAATCATCCAACTAACCAATCAACACCCCCACCCCCATCAACCAAACAAACAACCATCCAACCAACCGTCCAAACAACTACCCAACTAACAAACCAATCATCCAGCCAACACAACCAACAACCAATCTTTCCGTCAACAAACTTACCAATAATCCAACTAACCAATCAACACCCCCACCCCCATCAACCAAACAAACAACCATCCAACCAACCGTCCAAACAACTACCCAACTAACAAACCAATCATCCAGCCAACACAACCAACAACCAATCTTTCCGTCAACAAACTTACCAATCATCCAACTAACCAATCAACACCCCCACCCCCATCAACCAAACAAACAACCATCCAACCAACCATCCAAACAACTACCCAACTAACAAACCAATCATCCAGACAACACAACCAACAACCAATCTTTCCTTCAACAAACTTACCAATCATCCAACTAACCAATCAACACCCCCACCCCATCAACCAAACAAACAACCATCCAACCAACCATCCAAACAACTACCCAACTAACAAACCAATCATCCAGCCAACACAACCAACAACCAATCTTTCCGTCAACAAACTTACCAATCATCCAACTAACCAATCAACACCCTCACCCCCATCAACCAAACAAACAACCATCCAACCAACCATCCAAACAACTACCCAACTAACAAACCAATCATCCAGCCAACACAACCAACAACCAATCTTTCCGTCAACAGACTTACCAATCATCCAACTAACCAATCAACACCCCACCCCCATCAACCAAACACACAACCATCCAACCAACCGTCCAAACAAATACCCAACTAACAAACCAATCATCCAGCCAACACAACCAACAACCAATCTTTCCGTCAACAGACTTACCAATCATCCAACTAACCAATCAACACCCCACCCCCATCAACCAAACACACAACCATCCAACCAACCGTCCAAACAAATACCCAACTAACAAACCAATCATCCAGCCAACACAACCAACAACCAATCTTTCCGTCAACAAACTTACCAATCATCCAACTAACCAATCAACACCCCCACCACCATCAACCAAACAAACAACCATCCAACCAACCGTCCAAACAACTACCCAACTAACAAACCAATCATCCAGCCAACACAACCAACAACCAATCTTTCCGTCAACAAACTTACCAATCATCCAACTAACCAATCAACACCCCCACCCCCATCAACCAAACAAACAACCATCCAACCAACCGTCCAAACAACTACCCAACTAACAAACCAATCATCCAGCCAACACAACCAACAACCAATCTTTCCGTCAACAAACTTACCAATCATCCAACTAACCAATCAACACCCCCACCCCCATCAACCAAACAAACAACCATCCAACCAACCATCCAAACAACTACCCAACTAACAAACCAATCATCCAGCCAACACAACCAACAACCAATCTTTCCTTCAACAAACTTACCAATCATCCAACTAACCAATCAACACCCCCACCCCCATCAACCAAACAAACAACCATCCAACCAACCATCCAAACAACTACCCAACTAACAAACCAATCATCCAGCCAACACAACCAACAACCAATCTTTCCGTCAACAAACTTACCAATCATCCAACTAACCAATCAACACCCTCACCCCCATCAACCAAACAAATAACCATCCAACCAACCATCCAAACAACTACCCAACTAACAAACCAATCATCCAGCCAACACAACCAACAACCAATCTTTCCGTCAACAAACTTACCAATCATCCAACTAACCAATCAACACCCCCACCCCCATCAACCAAACAAACAACCATCCAACCAACCAAACAACTAATTAATCAACCAACCATTAACCAACCAACTAACCAAACAGTAAGCAACCATCCAGCTAACTAACCACCTAGACATCAACCAACCAACCAAATAATCAATCCACACCAAAACAACAACAACAATCCACTAAACAACCAAACCAACATACTTATCAACCATCCAACTAACGAATTAACCAACTATCCAATCAACCAACCAAACACAGAACTAACCAAACAACCATCAAGCATTAAAAACCCATCAACCAACCAACTAACCAACGAACCATCCAAATAACCAACAACCAATCAACCAACTAACTAATCAACGAATGATCAACAAACCAACTAACCAACAACTAGTCAACTAACCAACGAATGATCAACAAACCAACTAACCAACTAACCAACAACCAATCAACTAACCAGCGAATGATCAACAAACCAACTAACCAACAAACAATCAACCAACCAATTAACCAACTAACCAACAACCAATCAACTAACCAACAAACCATCTACCAACCAATCAACCCATTAATCCAGCTATCCGGCGTTCATTCCTGTACCAGCAAACGTTGATATCTCGTTTAGTTTTAGTTTAGTTTAGTCCATGGATCAACATCACGGCACACGGTTTAATCCATAAGTGCTCCGTTTTCATCCTAATTCAAACCTGAGTCTGGAGAAACTCAGCTCAATGCACGAACTCCATTGCATCGGCGAGGATCCTGAAATACTTTGGGTAGATTTTTAACTCGAAATTTTGCCCGGGCAGCGCCGTTAGGCTATTCTTTTTCGATTTCAAACTGCCAAGGGATTTTTTACGTGCGCAACAATACACACGGGCGTCCGATCTCACTACCCAGAGACCAGGGGACATTTTATTACTGGAAGTCCAGGTGGATTAAAAAAAAAAAAAAATCCCGGTCCTCACAGGAGCCTGAACGCGGGACCTCCAGCATTCGAGGCGGACACCATACCTCGAGACCTCTGACTTCTCGTTCAGAAAGCAAAAGCAAACTTCTTCTTATAGTTGTCATGGAGCGCCTCGTTTCATTTCAGAATGTAGTCTCTCGTTCTACACTCCAGATGGACAAACAAGAAAGAATAAAAACCCACTAGAAGAGAAAAAAAAAAAAAAAAAGGAACGAAAAGAGTGAAAAATAAAATTTCACTGCGCTGCTTTGCGGTATCAACTCTATGACGCAATCTTACACCAGCCAACCGTCTGCTTTCTAGAAACGGTGGGGGAAATCTCAACTCGTGACTATCACTACAGCAGAGAGATATAGGGAACGGAGAGATGTTGCCTTCCAGCTTGAGAAAATGCCGAGACCCACAGTTTAACGCCTACGCTCGGATTGAGAGATAAGATTGTCAGCCAGAAAACCGTGTGAAATGGCCAACAGCGGTCATAATAGATCATATGCATGATATCTCTTCGCAACACGGAGATAAAGCGAGTTAAAATCTCGGCAAATTAGGAAAGCAAGGATGTAATAGCAGATTGTAAGATATCAGTATGCATGATATAACGACAATCACATTCAGAACAGCGACCGGAGCATGTTTGAGACGCACAGCGTATCGTCAGTCAAAATTGACTGACTGGTAAAACTAGTCAATAGTGAAAGTAGAGGAGTTAAAGAATACTGGACATCAGGTAACTCACCAGATAAAAAAGTGGAGGATAGAAGACGAAAATGACAAGCAGTATTTAAACTACGGCAGTGAAGACAACCCTCAGACGCAAGCACAATAGCAAGAAATAGCAACACACACACACACACACACACACATACATACACACACACACACACACACACAAGCACGCACGCGCGCACACACACACATACACACACACACACACACACACACACATATATATATATATATATATATATATATATATATATATATATATATATATATATATATATATATATTCATTTTGTCTTCTGTTCTGAGGGCCACATTAGTTTTCTGTTTCTGCTACTCTCCCAAACTTTAAACGTGTGGAGTTTCTTTTTACTTATTGTTCCTGTTCTAATCTTTACTGTTTCACTGTGAAACTTGTGTTCTCGTTGTGGTATGTAATAATTTGGAGAAATCCAACAATATTCAAGCTACGTGAGTGCTTGGCTTACTCATGTACAGGTTACACAAGAATATTCATCCTACATGAAGCCAATACACATTTTAGACTGACAACTCAGGAAAAATTCCAGCGGGTGCGATGTCTATTGATAGCGTCCAAAATAACATTGTTTATTTGTACACAATATCTTTCAATTATACCTTGCCGTCTTGACAGACGATAGTTTGGTATATTGTGCTTCAAAAAGACATAATAACTACACCCCATTGCTGTAGCGAATCTGACTAATCAGGCCAATTCGCGCTGTAAATGTTCGTTCACAGTAGATGCATGTGAACACATGGTCATTTCCACCATCATGCACCATCTTACGTCTCGCACGCTCGGTGTGCGATATATCTGCAATAATTTTCTCCTTTGTCTTTATTCCATTTCTGATATTTTCCCTCTATGCAACACGATCAGCGGCGACTTGCTCCCAGTGTGCATTATCAATACCTGTATCAATCATATCCCGCTTATACACTTCTTTGTATCGTAGTAGGGGAAGACCCTGAGATCTCTTACCCATCTGTAATTCATCCCCCCAAAAAATGTCCATTGGTATTCTACCATCATTCATCCTCCTAACGTGTTCTATCCATCTAAGTCTACGAAGACTGAGCATCCAACAAACCACCTCACAGCCTGATCTTTCCAATACTTCAGTATCTGTGATTTTGTCTTGCCACTTAATACCAAGTATTCTACGCAGACACCGCACATGAAAGCTGTTTAAATGTTTCTCTTGGTGCGAGTAAGTTTACCAGGCTTCACTGCCATAAGAAGAGTACTAAGGACACAGGTTTGATAGACAAGGATTTCTGTTTTGGCATTGAGCTTCCTGTTCTCCCGCATTGAGCTTCCTTTTAACCCGGACTCTTTTTGTTAACCTGTTCATTATTTTTGCTGCCTTACCAGTCCTGATGTTGATTTCCTGATCTAGGAATAATTTGCTATATTTACATCTGGTCCTATATAGGTAAAATGGTCTACTATCTCCAGTTCGGCGTCGACAATAAAGATGGATGGTACCCCATGTGCACATTGTGACATAACGTGTGTCCTCTTTTTGCTAATTGTTAAACCAAATTCAGAACAAGCATTGGAGAATGCAAATAGTAAACGTTGTAATTCTTCCTGATATGTAGACACTAGAAACTAACCATCTCTGTTGTTTTATTACAGTTCTCAAAGAAGCCACAGACAGTCAGAAATGAGCTCATATAACGGAGCGGCTGATCCTCGTGTAAGGACCCATTGGGAAACCTGCAGACTAAATGTGCAATGTGTCTCACTGTGGATCCTGTTGTCATAAAAGTCTTAGGTTAATGGAGCCTTGAAAGTTCAGTATATATTTTCTACATGGACATGCCATTTATCATCCTAGTAACCTCATGAATAGTTAATAAATGTGGTAGTAATTGTATTAACTCAGTTCTATCTAATTATTTTTAGCCAAGTGTACCTGGTTGTGTTGTGTACCTTGGTTATCTTTATTACCAAAGAGGTTAGGTTGTTAGGGATAATAACCTGCTCTGCCTAGTAGTCAATGTAGAGATATAAATCTTCGCATCTAACCTTCTCCTTCCCAATCCTTGGGGATACCAAGACCAGCTACATATTCCCCTTTAACTAGCCAATTTTCAGCTGTTATCTTGAATATCCAGGGACTTAGTTTTCTTTCAGCCTCTACAAGACTTTGGTCCCGAGTTTTCTCTCTGGGATCTGGTGTGTAAGGGAACTGAACCTGCACCCAGCGCAAAATATTACTTTGGGAAACAGTGACTTCTGACATATTGGGTGGCTCGTCTGGAATTTAATTAGTCAATTGACATATGGGACATCACGTCAGAAATATAAATAGAAGTCATCTAAGACAATAGTCCATGAAGTTGGTGATCATGTCTGTCCACAGTCCTCTAATTCGTGTGCTGGCAATAATTTCCGATACTGATTTTCCTCCATGCCACGATGTCAAACTTTCCAGCATGTTCTCTTTAATTCTCTCCCTGCTATCCCCCTCTCTAACTTTACTGTTGTGACGATATACTCAGCTTTTCCCTTCTGATGACATGGTCGAATAATCTGGATTGTGGAAACCAGCTCACTGAATGGCAAACTACACAACGTAATATTGACAAAAAATCCAACCTGAGCTTGATGCAAACGGCATGCATCATTTTTATTTTGCCTCTTGATGGTTGTGAAAATATTCTATTTGGAACTTGACTACTGTAGATATGATCTATTTACTATCTGACGGTTGTGGACTTCACGGTCAGCCTTCAAGGGAAGGTAGGGGCAGTCATGCCGTTTACCGCCATCCAAGGAGGCTTTCATAACTGCAGAGCGGAAACATAGCGCTCTGGTACTGGGCGCACCCAAGGAATCACCACGTCCTGCACATGGCTGCTTTAATTCCTCACTTTCATGTATTGGGCATTTCGTTCGCCACAGACTGCTCCCTGCAAAAAACCAGGAACTGTCGGTGTGGAGACGGCGTCCACTCATCGAGCTTTCGGTTCGGTCATGTGCTGGACGCTGTGCCCGGAAGACAAAATATTCAGAGCTGTTCCGGGAAGAAAGGACATTTCACTCTCACTTAGACGTTTTTGCGTTGTGCCAACTTTATTTGCACCCTTAAGACGGCACATCCGACTTCTACGGGAGTTTTTGCTCAGGTTAGCCTTCCTGGGTGTTTCGAGGGACAATTGACTGTTATGTTGTCGTCCGCATCTTAGTACGTCAGGTTAGAGCGGTCAAAGACATTACGGTCGACCCTCAAAGGAAGGCAGGTGCCGACCATGGGCATTCCCCGCCATCCTAGAAGGCTTCCATAATTGCAGAGCCGGCACATAGCGCTCTGGGACTGGGCTCACCCAAGGAATTGCAGCGTTATGCACATGGCTGCTTTAAATCCTCACTTCCATGCATTGGGTAGTTCGTTCGCCACTGGCCACTCCCCACGCAAACCAGGAACGGTCAGTCTACAGACGACATCCACTCAGCAAGCTTTCGCTTCAGATTTCCACTTATTGGATTCGCTAGCCAAGCGTTCCATTTGGTGTTATTGAAACGACATCGATTCGGCAAGCGTCCGCTTCGGACTTCGACGTAATGGATTCGCTAGCCAAGCGTTCCATTTCGTGTTAATATGCCGTTTTTCCACCTTTGACTATGCTCACTCAATGAGTTTAAATACAGACTTTCGTAACCACTGCGTGCGACCCGGACGCTTTTTCCACCTTTAGTAACGCTAATAAGATAGGCTACATGTGCTGCCGGCTCAGCATCTTACCTCCATGCAGCAGAGAGCGAGTAACGGCCAGTCCCTCTCATCCGGGGTATCCCTCAAATCCCTCAGCTGAGAGCCGTAGAACAAGTGTCTGGACCAAGCATGCAGCAAGCTGAGCATCTCACCTCCCTTTTGCAGTAGATGAGTATCGGCCCGGCCATCACATCTGGGGGATATTGACTTAGAGACGTTCAGCCATATCACTCAGCTGAGAGCCGTAGAATATGTTTCTGGACCAAGCATGTAGTGACATCGTGCGCCTGATTCGGACTTTGCGTGCAATGGATTTGCTTATCCCTAGCCTTTGACTGTCACCAGTCTACCTGCAATGCAGCAGGTGTGTGTCTCTCTTAGTCTGGTTCCTAACCCTTGACCTGTCCGACATGGGAGACCCTACCAGTAGCTGTGTTACTGTCATAGCTCTTGGGGTCAATGGAACACGCAAGCCCCTCTACCACTGCAAGGTGGAGACACGTCAGAGGGGAGAGGGGGATATTTGAGCTTCTACTTGAAGGTTGGGGAGATATTTTGTTTTCTATACGTTGTTTGATTACATATTAAGTTTTCGCGTTGATTGTTGGGGAGATATTCTCTTTTTCATATGGTAGATGCTGAAATAGTATTCTTACTACTCAATCATTATGTTTACTAGTCGATGGATGGACACATATGTTGAGATGCGTTGAGCTAAGGCCCGACATTACTGAACGCTGGACATTCCCATACGCACTCAGTCCCCTCGTTCATCAGCCAGCGAAGAGTCACACTACTAATCGTTCCCACCGCTGTCTGATTGAAAGTTTTGCTGGTCTCCCCTCTCGGTTTTGATATTCTGCCAGAACCCCTGACGATCCCTAGCAATCTCATTCTTTCCACATAAGAGTTCTCAGTCCCCCCCCCCCCTTTTCTCTACCTGTTCCCACAGGCGCACGACCACCTCTCCCTGGTCCATAGGTAATCTACCACCAAGAGGTGCATTCCCTAGCAGCCTATCAGCCTGTTCTTTCCCCGCACTCTGTTGGGGATTTAGTGAGTTAATGGATGCTGTGCAAAATGGGAAAATAGGTTTGTGAACGCGTGAGCACCATTAGTTTAGGTATCTAGGGTTGCTCACGCGTTGACGTAAACAGTCTTCCATATTAGCCGTCTATAAGAACAAGACGTATGATTTTCATCTGGACGGTATTTTTATAAACTGATGTCAAATAAACTTAAATACATCGTCAAGTTGGACTTTGTTATACATCGACACGTGCCATCAATTGTATACAGCAGCCTTGTTCTCCTATAATACTGTTATAGAGTCTATTTTGTTGCCGTAGACCCCAGGATTCCAACATATGGGTCGCTGCGGGAATCATCTTGGCACAAGCGGAGACTTCTTTTGACCGCGTCTGGAAAATGGATGCATACTATTTTTGTTGATTATATTTGAGAGACGCAGCAACTGAAAGCCCGCCCAGGGGTAGTTGTTGTGATTTCTCAGGCTACTGAATTATCGAAATAGTCCTCTGTGAAGGTCAAGAAGCTACTCAGTATTGCCTAACTAAGGTACCGATGTTCTGTGGCCATGCCTGAGTCATTGTTACACAGTGGCCTGATACTTGACGTACAGTGATTTTTGCTGCGCTCGAAGCCAATTGGAGTAACTTACTGCTGCTTCACGTCGTCACTCTTGGATGATGCCGCTGGTGGATACATCATCCACCTTATAAACCTGGGGCGTTACTGTGAGAATTGTCTAGCTGCAGCCGGATAATCAGGTCTAATCGGACAGCAAAGCCACGATAACGCTAAACTCTACACAAGTACAAACGTTGCCTCAGCCCAGTTAATTTTTTTGAAGTCACTCAAAGTCGGCTGTTACCCAAGGTCAGTAAAATTTTTGAGACTGCTCAAGTTATCTCAAGTCAGTAAAATTAAAATTTTCCAGAATGGCGATTAATTTGAACTGGCCGTTTTGTCGAGGCTCTTCCAAAGTCGAAGGAACTTGCAATTGAATGATGTTCAGCAATTTTTGAAGCCACTGCAACTAAATCGTTTTAGTGAAGAGAGTTTCCATCGAAGGCCATCCAAGGAGGCAGTCAAGAACCCGGCTAGGGGCGAATTGTCAGTGAAGAAAATCTTTCCATCAAAGATCTACCGAGAACCGGCAGTCAAATAGTTCATTACTCTGTCGATTGGGACATATCTCTTGGACGCTGTACTGTACTTCGTGAGCCTTAACGTCATTTTCACTCAGGAACGTAAGACAGGCATCTGGTCAGTTTGTTAAGCTAAGAAACGATCGAGCAAACAACAGAACAGTGTGTGTAAATGAGGAATTGAAGCAAGTATAATAATTAACTTATGAAATTGGTTAGGTTAGAATAACGATATTAACAACATTGCCAATTGAACAAAGTACAAACTTAATAGTTTAAATTGCTGAAAAGTTATAGAACTTGCTTAGTTTAGGATAATATTGTATTAATATATATTGGCATACTATATTGTGTTGTACTGGTGTATTTTGTATTTCAGATTTTAATATGGAAACCCAGGACCTTTCTTTATGACAGATGCTTGGTGGTGTAGGTAGGGCCATATCAAAATTAGACACAATATTGAAACAGCAAAGCGTAGCTGTTGACATCGAGAAGTTTAGTGGGCAAGCGAAATATTTTAAGAAATGGGTTGTATCCATTGAAAAACATGCTTATCTAGTGGACGCTACAGATGAGGATAAGACAAATTTAGCTTATAGGACTAGTGCATCGCCTGTCTCTGATCATATTCGAAGAAAATTAGAAGCAGGAACTGATGAGACGTGGGAGCAATTTAAGGATGATCTAGCCCACAAGTATGCGGAGATCACAGATCAACAACATGCTTTCTCAGTATTAAGACAATCTAAGCAACATGATGGAGAAAGTGTTCAGTGGTTTAGTGACAGGCTGATTAATTTAGCAGAGGAAGCATTCATAGGGCAGAATGTTCAAGGCGGGGAAGTAGAGAGAATGCTGGTTGGAATTTTTGTTGATGGGATAAAGTCAGATGGACTTAAATTTAAACTTATGAGGGAAAATCCTGCAAGATTATCACAGGCTGTGGATATAGCTGTACAGGAGGAGAGTTTGAGAAGAAGATTTAGACTAAGGGTAGGACGAGAGATAGGAACTAATAGAGAAGAGAGGATTGAAGAACCTATGGAGATAGGACAAGCGAGGTACGGATGGAGAAGACGGGGAGAAATACAGACACTGCAGGGAAATAATAATCAAAATGCTCATGATAGAGAAAGACAAACGAGAAACCCCATAAGAGAGACGGCAAATAGCACAAATATGGTTTGTTGGAGCTGTGGTCAGAGGGGACACGTTTTTAGGTTTTGTGGTAACAGACGTACTCGGGTTGGTGCACAGAATAGAGCTGGAAACAGTGGACCAAGTAGAAATTATGAAGACAGACAGAGAAATTCTACAAGGCCAAGAATGCAGGAAAACTGGCGTCCCACTTACTGAATAGGACCTGCGGTAGGAGGGAGAATAAAAAGGTCCCAAGAATGAGTGAATATATTAATTATCCAAATGGCAAATATAGTAGGACAAATAGAAATAGAGAATGTAGAAAATGGCCTCAACTTGGAGAGATAAAACAGTTTTCAGTGAATATGATTGATCCCAGTTCACGCATTATAGAAATAGGTAAATTTAAAATTAGAACATTGATTGATTCAGGAGCGCAAGTCAGTGTGATTAAGGAATTTTTTTTTATATCGTATATTAAAGAATTTCAAAATGTTTGGAAATCAAGATACCCTTCATTCGGTTACTGGACACAATCTGGAAGTAGTTGGACAAACAATGATAAACCTTAGATTGGGAGGAATAAACGTGAGACACCTTTTTCATGTGGTTAAAGAGTTAAATAGGAACATGATCCTAGGTAGAGATTTTTTAATAAAAAATGGTGTAAGGCTTTATTTTGATTTACACAAGTTGAGATTTCAAGACGTCTATGTAGACTTGGAGGAAGACATGCACGTATCGGCCCTGGTCAGAGTAAAAACATCTATGATTCTAAAACCACAGACAGTCAATCTGATACAAGCAAAAATGTAAAAAAAAATCCGTATTTTTCGACAGGACAAACCGTTACAGTAACAGAGTTAGAGAGAGAGAGAGAGATAATAGATGAACCAGGGTTAGAAGTCACAGACGGAATAGTAACATTAGATAGACATAGCAGTTTTCCTGTAATGATTTTTAATAACACAGGGAAGGACATTACGTTGTATAGAGGGTGTGTGATTGCAAAAATAGCACCTGATCTTAACAACATAGCAACAACAGTTAAAGAAGGATTGCCAATGAATAAATATCCAGAGGGCCCTATTAATAACCGAAATAGAAATAGAGGAAGTCGGAAAGGACGGAATGATGAATTGATCCATACATTCAGAAAATATCCATCTCAAGTACATTCAGTAGACAAAACAACGTCATCTTTGAAGAGAGAACAAGAGTTATTATCACAATTAAAAGCTCCGCCAGAGTATAAAGAAGTATTAGAAGACTTAGTAAGAAAAAATCAGGATGTTTTTGCTATTAGTGACTTGGAGTTAGGTAAGACTAAGACAGTTACTATGGAAATAGACACAGGAATTCATACACCAATTAGTTTGAAACCATACAGAACTCCTCTAAGGAATCATAACAAGATCCAAGTCAGAATGGTCATCTCCGATTGTAATAGTGACCAAGAAGGACGGTAGTCACCGCTTTTGTTGCGACTACAGGGCCCTGAATAAAATCACCAAGAATGTAGCTTATCCATTGCCGGTGATTGATGACATTTTAGGGCTACTTAATGGGTCCACCTTCTTTACTACGCTAGACGCAAGGTCAGGATTTTGGTGTATCCCCATGTCGCCGGATGCTCAGAAGAAAAGTGCCTTCTGTACTCGCGCAGGTTCTTACGAATTTTTACGAATGCCTTTTGGGGTCAGGACTGAGCCTTCCCATTATATGTTATTAATAAATCAAGTATTAGAGGGCATGCAAAAGTTCGCATTAGCATATATAGATGACATTTTAATCTACACAGAAGGAGACGTGCAAGACCATCTGAAACACGTAAAGTTGGTATTTGATAGACTAAAATTACACGACGTTAAATTTAAACTCAGTAAATGCGAATTCCTAAAAACAGAAACTAAGTATTTGGGGTACATCATTAATAGAGAAGGAATTAAACAAGATCAGGATAAAGTTAAAGTCATTAGAGAAGTACCTGCTCCAACTAATATAAGAGAAGTTCGGGCTTTTATCGGTATGGCCGGGTATTATCGTCGTTCCGTTCCAAACTTCGCTGAGATAGCAGAACCCATTACAAACCTGACTTGTAAATACGCAAGATTTAAATGGACTGAAAATTGTCAGAAAGCATTTGATTTTTAAAAAAACAGCTTAACAACAGTTCCACTTTTCGCACATCCAGACTTAAACAAACAATTGGTGTTATATACAGATGCTTCGGACAAAGCTATAGGGGCATGTTTAACGCAACCATATGAAGGTGAAAATACAGGAATACCAGGGGTTAGAAATGAGAGACCAATCTACTTTTTGTCACACAAACTTAGCAAATCACAGAAGAAGTGGTCGACAGTTGAGAAGGAGGCATGTGCTATTCACTATGCCCTTCAAAAACTTGATTATTATTTACATAATGCAAATTTCATCATTAAAACTGATCACATGCCATTAAAATCTTTACTAGAAGCCCCAGTACAAAACAGAAAAATACAGACATGGGCGCTGAAATTACAAGGATACAACGCAAAAGTCGAATATATTTCAAGTAAAGAAAATACCTGTGCAGATTTATTGTCCAGAATTCCATACTCTGAGATATCTGAAGATAATGAGAATGAGGGAGAGCCAGAGATAGACGACCGAAACTGGCAGGTAAATATATTGGATTCGGCCATGTTGAATAGAGAAAATTTTGAAAGCTCACAGACAGAACAAGATCTTGAACAAATAGAGGAGGGTCCACAATTACCACATTTTGATATGAGGGAAGAACAAGAACTGGATCCGAAAGTAATAGAAATCAAACAAAAGTTGAAAGGAACAGCCGAAAATACTTTTACAAAATTTTTTATTGAATTGCAGCAAGATGGACAGTTATACTATATGAATGAAAAAACTGAAGAGGCAGAATTGAGGAAATACATTCCGAAACAGTTAGAAAACAAGGTTTTAAAAGCATATCATGATAAAAATGGACATCTTGGCCGTGATAAATTGTGCAAAGCTCTCAAGAAAAAGTATTATTGGCCAAACATGTTTAAGAGTATTTATAAGTATGTTGACGAATGTGAGAAATGTAGGTTAAGAAATATGAAAACAATTAAATGTCCCTTACAAGATACGGATATTTCTCAGTTCCCAATGCAGAAGGTGAGCTTAGATATTTCAGGTCCTCATCCAAAAACGTTATCGGGGAATGTATATCTACTTCATATTGTGGATTGCTATAGTCTCTGGCCAGAAGTGTATCCAATTCCAGATAAGAGCGCTGATTCTGTTATTAATATTTTCCTACAAGAATATATACCAAGGTTTAGTTGCCCACAGACAGTACTCACAGATAATGGAAGAGAATTCGTAAACAAAAAGTTTGAGAAATTACTACAATATTTAAATATTGCCCACATAAAAACTTCTTATTATAGACCTTCTTCGAATGCGAAAAACGAGAGACAACATAGGACGTTATACAATATATTAGCAAAAAATGTAGAGGAACATGTTAGGGACTGGGACCTTTATCTGGGACCAGCACTGGGGGAAATACGAAAGCACCAAAACGAAGGAACAGGATTTTCACCGTTTTACCTACTATACGGAAGAGAACCAATACTCCCAATTGACAATCTGTTAAAACCTAAACGGAAATATATGGGGGAGAATTTTCAAGAAATGATTTTACAGGAAATGCACAAGGCACATGTAAGGTTAAGAAGTAATATAATTAAAGCTAGAGAAAGACAGAAAAATTACGCAGATAAAAATACTCAACTACAAGAATTTAAGGTAGGCGACAGAGTTTACTATAAGAAGCATAGAAGAAACTCTAAATTTGATTCTTATTGGCTTCCAGGATATTACATTTTAGAGAAATTAGGTCCAGTATCATATACTATCAAGAACCAAATAACAGGACATGTAGCGCGTTCACATGTGGAGCATTTAAGACGAGATGAAGATAAGAGAAGCGATAATAATAATAATAATAATAATTATTATTATTATTAAGACGGATTATACTCAGATGGACAATTCGTCAGAAGAGTTAAATATACAATACCCTCAGATTTTGGTAAAGATCCGGTACAAAATCAATTATTAACAACACCAGTTTACGAAGATACTTACGACCAAGAGGAAACAACACCTAAAACTTTTATGCATGAAGAAAAGAATACGTACGATGATTATAATAGTGGTGATTCTATGGAGGAGGAGATAACTGCCCCATTTAAAAATACTAGGCAAGCAGTAAAGAGGAGAATAGAGAGAGAGAGAGAGATAGAGAAGTTAAAAGACAAAAGCGAATTAGAGAAAATTCATCAAGTGATGAAGAAATGCCACTGTTGGAAAGGTCATTAAGAAGCCAAGATAGAAAAATCAGGTTAGATATAGAAAGAAAAAAATTACCGGCCGCCGAGAATGTAGGTATAGAAGAAAAATATATGCATGAAAAATCAGAAACTGATGAAAACGAAAATGGTAGTATAAAAGAGGATATGTTGAGTTCTCCTCGGGGTAATAAGGACATTGATATGGAAATGACAATTATCGAGAGAAATCTAACATTATTGGAAAAATGGAGATATGATAAATAAATTGATAGGATAGTCTGCAGACTGCAGGAGAAATTTTTTAAAGGAGGATTTAAAATGCCTGACCTGTGCTGGAAGACAAAACAGTCTTCTTATATAAAGTAGCTGTAGATTACAGATGTGTTAAGTTTGGTTTTCGTAGAGTATAATGCATTGCATCATTTATAATGTAGTGTATTATTTTTGATTGAATTGGTTCTGTGAAATGGTTATTATTTGATTTTAGAAGAAGACTTGTTGTGTTTTCTTTATTTTAGGGTAATTTAGCGGTCCGTAAAAGAGACCGTTAATGTTTATATTGACTTAAATTGATGATAATTTGACTATGTACATTATGTTGGGGATATAACCATATATGTGACAATATTTGGGGGGGGGGGGGGAGAGTTCTGTTTGGATTACGCTTGGTTTAATAACTTTTGTAACTTGTGCTTTCAGTTATTTTGACTTAATTGAGTTCACCATATTAATTTGATGATTGTTAAGACTTGGTTGAAAAGAAAATTGTTATTAGTTTGTTCTGAGTATAGAATAGAATTAGTAAGAGCAATAAGACGGGGCCTTATGGAAAACCCTTCGTTCAGAAAATAGTTAACAAACGACTGAGGACTAGAAGAGAGACACATTCTCCTTGTGAGTAATAAGTTTTAGTAAACATGAGTACCATAAACTTTGGCCTTATGCTAGTAAGAAGGCTGCTGCGCCAGTCAGCGTTAATGTTTGGAATAGGGGGGGGGGTGGGGGTTAATTACATGGTGGCTATGTAGTTTAGAAACACATGCCATGATGACGGGTTTTTATAATGGATCCTACACAAATAAAAGTTAGTAGAAATATATGGTTCTGGGGGGTTGAAATAGGAGCTGCATTAAGTCAGCATTAATTGAAAATATATGGATTAGATGCCATGTTATATTAAGGAAGAAGAAGTTAACGTGACTAACGTCTATAGGTGGTATAAAAAAAGGCTGCGTTAGTCAGCATCAATGGGAATATAAGGAGTTAGTTAATTGAGAGTGGACATTAATGGGGCTGTAGATAGCAGCACATATGGTTTAGTACAAAGTTAGATACGCCCATGAACAAGGATGGTTATAATGGGATGTGAGGGGGTAAATATAGGAGCTGTGATAAGCAGCGTTAATTGGTTTAAAGTATGTTCATAAGAAATGAACATTGTCAATATTATTTTTATGGTTTTATGATTGAACATGAGCCATGGGAAATATAGTCATTAATGGTTGTGGGTGGCAGCACAAATATTAATATTGAGTATATAAGGAAGAAATTTTGGATCGACTTAATTTATAACAAACAGAAATATATATTCATGGATTATAAGATGCGTTTTTAAAACTTTATTTATAAAGTTTTTGTGATTGCAAGGGAGGTAAATGTGATTGCTTTCTGACTACTTCTTTATATCTTTATATCTGGGTGCGCACCCCATCTTTTCTGTCTATCCTGTGTTGTTTTGTTGATGTTGAGAGGATATGAGAGGTTGCATAACGCACGACAAATTTCCAATTGTGTTTATATACCAACGGTTTTGATGAACATATGTATATATGAAATTAAATATCTAGATAGATTCCTTATAAATTGTTTTAGAAAAATGAAATTTTGTATACATAAACGAAGAAGAAGTATGACTTCACAAAGGTTTGTGAAGAAATATAGCGGTTGGCTATAAGATATAAGTAGACAAGTAGACTCTTAGGAATAGAAAGAGTAATAACTAAAGCTCACTGGGTAATAAAGGGTTAGTTTAGGATGAGTAAGCGGGTTGAGAGAAATACATTAAGTGAGCAGGTTAGGGATTAAGACTTTTTGAGAAAAAGTCTTGTTTAGGATAGGGAGGAATGTAACAGAGCACCATCTCTGTTGGGGATTTAGTGAGTTAATGGATGCTGTGCAAAATGGGAAAATAGGTTTGTGAACGCGTGAGCACCATTAGTTTAGGTATCTAGGGTTGCTCACGCGTTGAGTAAACAGTCTTCCATATTAGCCGATATTTTTATAAACTGATGTCATATAAACTTGAATACATCGACAAGTTGGACTGTGTTATCTATCGACACGTGCCATCAATTGTATACAGCGGCCTTGTTCTCCTATAACACTGTTATATTCCCTCTCGGTTTTGATATTCTTCCAGAACCCCTGACGATCCCTAGCAATCTCATTCTTTCCACATACGAGTTCTCAGTTCCCCCGCCCCCTTTTCTCTACCTGGTCCCACAGGCGCACGACCACCTCTCCCTGGTCCATAGGTAATCTACCACCAAGAGGTGCATTCCCTAGCAGCCTATCAGCCTGTTCTTTCCCCGCACTCCCGCATGGCCAGGGCAAAACATCCATACAATTCTTACAATCTGTGACTTCTAAAGCGAGATGACCACATGAAACACTCCTTTCTCCACCTTACTAAGCATACTCCTTGAGTCCGTGAGAAGACAATGTGTGCTGCAGTCGTCTCCTCTAGCCAACGGAATGCAGGTGTGACTGCTTCCACCTCCATTCTCATGCTGGAGGTCGTAGCCTCATATGCCATACTCTACTTTTTCAAGTATCGGCCCGGTCCTCACATCCGAGAGGTATTGACTTAGAGGCGTTCAGCCATATCCCTCAGCTGAGAGCCGTAGAATATCTTCGCAATGAAACCCCAACCACTCTGCCTGTTTCTCTCCACTGACCCATCAGTATAGATCATTATGTCACCTTGATGTGTATTACCCTGGATCAGTTGCTCTACCTCAAACCCTGTGCGGCCCGCTGCACTTACGACTCAGTGTTGCTATTACATTGTACCAGTCCGTCCTGTCTTCCGGTACTTTTACCCACTTTTTTCACGATTGATGGTCTCTAGATCACAAACGTGACGGATAGAAGATATTTCCGCCTGTGCCATCCAGGGCCTGCCTCATCTTATTCTAAGACCCTTGACCATATCCATGGCTTCATGCAGGGGGTGATCCCTATCTGCAGCAACTCTCAGGTACTGTTTGGCCTGAAGGACCCTATGCCTATCTGCTATTTATGGTAGTGCCAGGATATACCTCATGTATATAATTGGTGTGTCCTTTGAGCATCCCAGAATCACACGCTTGGCCACATTTCGTATGCGTTCCAACCTTTCAAACAAACTGACTTTGATACTGTCAGTTGTTCCAAACCATACTTAATGACAGAATTTTTTAACCGCTGAAAGAGCTTGTAAAGCATCCTCTGCTCTACCCCGGTTGCTGCCATCACCCTCAAATCATTTAGTCCCCTACCAACCTTTACCATCGAAGCCGCCACATGATCTTTAAAAGACAAACACCTGTCAAAGGTGATACCCAAGTGCTTTAATTCACTCTCTCGACATCCAGTCATTGTAATACATGGGACATCTGCCTTCACAATCTGGTTATCCATTGAGAACCACACAACTGATGCTTTTTCTGGGTTTATAACGGCCCCTGCGTCCCTGCACCACACTGTCACCCTGTTTACTTCCACCTTTAAATCTGCAAACTTTCCCTATCTATGTCCTGTCTGTACATCAGCACATCATCTGCAAACGTCAAGATTCGACCAACACCTGGTGTCTCAATAGCTGCGACTTCGCTGGTGTAGACATTAAAGAGCACTGGGGACAAGGCAGATCCTTGTGGTAACCCAGGTGTAATAGTACAGGGGTCAGAAGTTCAGGAACCCATGCGCAGTGCAACCTTACGCTCATAAAGGACTACCGCAACCCATCTGACAAGGCAAGGGCAGACCTCCATATCCAACAGAGTGTATATCAACCGATCATACCTGACCCTGTTATACGCATCCTCCAGGTCAAGAGCTACCGCCACTGTCTACTGTTTATCCTGGAAGTCATCATAGACATCACGTGAAAAAGTATCCGAATTGGCCCAGATGTCCTTCCCAGGCCGGTAACTCCCGAGCCCTTTGGGAAGCAAATTACGACTTTCCAAATATCGCTGGAGCCTGCGGGATACTATCTTTTCGAGGACTTTGCCGAAGGTGTTTTGCAGGGCTATGATTCGGTATCAATTAAGTCTGGAGTGATGCTTACCTGACTTTGGGAGTAGGACCAAGTACCAGCTCAGCCAATCCTGAGGTACTTCCGCCGTATTCATGCTTAGGTTGAAACAAAGAGCCTTCTCCTCCAAGTCACCATCCTTAATGATACTCATATGGGATTATCTCACCCCGTCCGGGCCTGGCGCTGTGTCTTTAGCCCTCTTCGGTACCCTTCTAACATCCTCCATCTAAACTTCACAGTCCTCCTTCCTAGTGAGTGGTGACAAGACTTCTCTGACCATATCTATAATATTAGCTTGCTGTTTACACAGAAACGTACAAGAAAAGCCTCTAATTTGTCCTGGTCAGTTGTCATAGGTCGGTTGTTATCATCATAAACGGTACCATGTGTACCAGGCACTGCCTGTCTGTTCATCTGCCGGTGCAGCTTCCAGAGTTTACCCAATGTCACATCCCCGACGACTTAATTTATAAACTGTTCCCACTTCATCCTTTTTGCCTCTGCTGGCTGGAGTTTCCGATTCCGATTCCAATTCAAAAACAAAAATTCCAAATTCGACCTCGTCTAACCTGCTTCATCAGCTGTGGTTATTGTTGAGGTACGTGGTTTTTGTGGGTTTATTAGCCCTAATTCTTGTCTTGTGAGTCCTATCTCGGACTGGTTATGTAGCGTTTGTGTCTGTGACGTCAGCAGTGGTCGGCGGCTATCCTTTGTGCTCGTCTGTTTTTGTGGTTTTCTTTGTTTGTGTAGGCTCCTGGCTCGTCTGGCTTGACTGGCTGCAGTCCTTATAAGGACTTTTCGTAGTCCCACTGCAGCTGGAGGATCGGTCGGCGGCTGTCCTTTGTGCATGTTTCCTCTTGTTTTCTTTGTTGGTGCAGGCTCCTGGCTTGACTGGTTGCAGCCTTAAAAGTACTTTTTATTTGGTCTTTTTGTCTCCTTTATTGTGTATTTTCTGTAGAGCTTATCGACGTTTTCATTTTCCTCCTTGTGCCTGTTTTCACTGTCGCGTTTGCGATACTGCTGTCTAAAGTTTTCTTCCTCCGTGGTCAGCCATGGGACGATTTTACCGTCATCTATATAGTACTCGAAGTCGTTCTCACAGTCGTAGTGTAAGACTGGGTATACCATCGGTTTCCCCCGGAGTTTCTTTGGCTTCTTCTTTTCTTTTTCTTCCCAGCGCCTTCTGAATTCCTCGCGCTTGAGTTCCTCCTTGTCGACTGGGTATTCTGTGCCTCCTTCAGAGATCCGACGGTATAGTAGTTCCCTCTTGGGCGTTGTGGTTGGGCAGCTGGCTTCAGCTTGCGGTTCCGGCTCGGTCTCTTGATTTTCTTCTTGCGGTTTCTCTGTGAGTTCTTGTGTGGCTTCTGTTGGTTTGTTTTGAAAGAGTTCCATATCAGCTCTATGCAATTCTCTTTCGGTCTTGATCATTTGTAGGATTTCTTCGTTCTCCTTCTTCATCTCAGCCATGCGCTGAATCTCTTGTTTGATGTTGAGCTGGATTTCTTTCATGTCGGCCAGCAGCTTCTCATTATCGCTGGTCGGAGTCGTCGTCAGCAGTGCCTTGACTTGCTTCTTCAACTCGTCTATCTGCTTTTGAAGTTGATCTCTTTCAGCTTGTGCTATACCCGTGGCTGTCTCGCCCCTCTGCATTGCTTCCTTGAATGGTGTCTTTGTGATGATGGCGATCTTTAAGACGTCTCTGTGTCTCTGCAGGTACGGACAGCCCAGGTATCTTGCTCCATGTTTGCCCAGGCAGTTGGCGCACTTTCTTTTGTTGTTGGGTGCTCGGAAGTCCGTATCCAGCTTGGCCAGCGGACACTCCTTGAAGGCGTGGTGATCCGCGCAGTATCGGCATATTTCCGTCTTACTGCGACACGTAGCTCTACTGTGGCCGGCCTTCTGACATTTGGAACATTGCGTGATTCTTGGTATGAATCTCTCTGGTTGCTGCATTCTCTTGTTGAATGATACTGTGTTCGGCATCTCGCTGCCCTCCGACGTCACTACTGCCAAGGTTGAGGTATCTTGGAGTAGGTGAGAAGCCGCTCTGCCTTCAAGAATCGGATGTGAAGATTCTCTTCACGTAGCTGCTTCAGGATTTCTTCATCTGTCAGCTCCACAGGAATCCGCTTGACAACCCAATGGACTGTTTTTGAGTCGTTGTTTCCGACTCTGGTGTCTTTCTCTTTCTTCTCTGCTGTCTTTGTTCTTGACTGTGTTGGCCTGCCAATCTTCTCCCTCGTGGTAGCTTCAGTAATCGGTGTAGTATCAGGCTCTTTGATGCAGCTAGCAGGTGGGCTCACGACGTTCTTCTTCTTGTTGTCGGCTCCCACGCTGCACATCTTGGCAACAGCGTGTTTCTTGTTGTTGGACTTTCCACGTGACATTTTCCCGCTGATCAGGCTTCTTGACAGAATAATGCGACTTGACTTGGTAGCGCTCGAGGACGACGACGAACGACGTGGCTGGAGTTTAAAATCTTGCACCTTATTATACCGCCTTCTCCTATGCTGTGACAAGTGAATTTGTTGCTCTCCTCACGCTCTGTCGCTTCCTTATGGCCGCCCTCTTTCCCCTCCATGATGTCTCCACCTCTGGTGTCCACCATGGTGGTTGGGTTAAGAGTCTTCTTGTTGGTTTAGACCGTCTCTGTGATCCAAGGCGCCCAAGAGCGAAGAGTGGTCACAATCATAACTGAATGCTCTGCGGGCTTTTATAGCCCTGACTGTGCTGAACTTAGAGGTATCAGTACAGAACAGGGGGCGTGGTCGCTTCCATGATCCCCAAGGACACTCCATTGTATGTCTAATGCCTTGTTATACAAGTGCAAGGTCGTTCGCCGTGTCATGGTCCCCCGGTCTCATTGCTAGCCTAGTTGGCGTCCCGTCATTTATACAGATTACATCTGTCTCAAGCACGGCCTTAGCAAGAGCACTACCCTGACTGTTGTCTCCCGACCTGTCCTACTCTTTGGCACCTGCATTAAAGTCACCACACATCAGATACCTGGTACCAGGGATATCCGCTGAACCTTTCAACCATTCCAATATCTCTGCTTGCACACGATTCCCCATTTATATATATATATATATATATATATATATATATATATATATATATATATATATATATATATATATATATATATATATATATATATATATTATTAGGTACCAGTTGTATCTTCCGTTTTAATCTGCATTCCCTGCGCTTCTTTACTCTCCTGACCTCACCCACTCATATTCTGTATCGAATGCTGTAAACGGGACGCAGGGGTGTTACCAAGGCCAGGTTCTATACTGGCCAAGATCTACTAACACGTCCTAGTCCTGCGTCCTGGGCAACAGGTCCCTTCGGGGTCCTGGCTAACGTAGTAGGATCGCTGATTCTTCCGAAGTTGGAGAGTATCTGCCTGCACGGCGAGGAACCACAAGTCTGCACATCAATAAGCCAGATATGGGACAACAGATACTCACGCAAACCTCAGGTCCTGTATGACACCACACTGATGTTAGACAACTGGATGTGTTCATCCGACATACAGGACTTCGCACTGGAGTTCACAGCCAGCGATCTCAAGCAAGCAAGATTGCTGTAAACAATCATTGACCACCATAGCCTGCCCATATCTTCCCTGCCCGTTTCGGTTAATGTAACATGTATAGCCAGGGCACTCAAAAGAGTTTGTCTTCAGTTCTTGTAACATCAGGTCATCAACATCGTAGACCAGTTTGCCCAATATTGTTCCTCGCTGCTTTGCACTACAGCAATTTCAATACCCAACCCGTACGTTTATTTTAGTCCCAAACGATCCGTTTTCTTTTACCCCTTCTGGCTCCAGCCCTCTTCTTACTTTTCCTTCCCCCATCTCTTCTACCTCTTCTCCTCTGCTTCATTTTATCCGTGCTGGTTGGTCAAAGGTATCGAGCACAAAACACGCACCCCGTTGCTTCGGATCATACTTCTACCCCCCCCCCCCCCCCGGTTGGGTTGATTGACAGACAGGAAATAATCGGTCATCCTTGTAAAGCCTGTCTGCTAGGGAAGGGGCAGTGGATGTCCCTCAGGAGTCCATACGCCTGACGCCTCATGTTCACGACCAACTCACCCGTGGACAGTAAGTCCTCGGCTCGTCGGTCCACATTAAACTTGGGGGTTTATAATCGAAGCTTTCCATCTCCTAGATGGAACGCTGTAATAGCTAACGGGCTCAGTCTACCCGGGGACAAGAGGTTCTAACGTCTCAACTCCTGGCGAACACATGAGATCTTCCACTGTTACCGTCAAGCGTCGTTAGAAGAAATAATTGACGTTTCCGATGGGTAATACACAAAAGCATCAATTGTTAGACAACATCAGAGATCACCGCGACAGCATGAGAAGTAATTGAGCAGGTTCGAATCTCGATATGGCCACCATAGCTTTCAATGTGTATATTGTCTCGTACGTCCTATAATATTTACCGTTGTCCTCTACTTCTATACGCGCTGTCAATACTTGAGAATACCTCTAAAGTCAGAGTGGGTTCACCTGATGGCGAGGGACACTGGTAATAGGGACAGCTAATCAACACGAAAATGCAGCCAAGTGTTACTAGAAGTAATGTGTATGGACTACGCTTGAATTCAAAGAGAGCAAGCGCGAAGAAGAAGAAGAAGAAGAAGAAGAAGAAGAAGAAGAAGAAGAAGAAGAAGAAGAAGAAGAAGAAGAAGAAGAAGAAGAAGAAGAAGAAGAAGAAGAAGAAGAAGAAGAAGAAGAAGAAGAAGAAGAAGAAGAAGAAGAAGAAGAAGAAGAAGAAGAAGAAGAAGAAGAAGAAGAAGAAGAAGAAGAAGAAGAAGAAGAAGAAGAAGAAGAAGAAGAAGAAGAAGAAGAAGAAGAAGAAGAAGAAAAAGAATGTATTGCTCATGCTATTTCTAAAGTCCTCATAGCTTCGCCAATAACTGATGCCACCTGCTGCAGCCTGATGGAGGCGGAATCGTCAGAACATATATGATATTTTCTGTGACAATTCACGTTGTTCGTAAATAGTTTCGTGAGGCGTCGAATTAAGCAAATATAGAAGTGAGACAGGGAAATATGATTCTTGTTTGTCATATTAATTACAATATCAGCATGTTCAGATCGATTGTTACACCAAGAACGAATGCATATCCAAAAAAGCACGATTACAATTTTACAATGTAAGCAAAAAACATGTACTGGATCCTATAACACACCGATTGTGTAGACATCTAATAATTGCCCAAACATTTGAAAGTGATATTCGCCAACATAAAACAAAACATACTCATTAATAATGATTTATGCGTGTGAATTAGCAATATACCCAAAGTGAGACTACATTTACCACCTGCCAAGAGGATCTTCACATTTACCAAATAAATACTACAACCAGATAACCGAACCTAGTCAGACAACAGCTGAGCATCACGCATAGATCTTCTCCTGTTTGTCTGCATTTACAGATCGTATCAAGGCTATCTCCTCTTGTATAACGTCTTAAACTCTTTCTTTATCCGTAGATACGTCTTCTTTGATTTGGCCGCAATGTTGTTTGCCTGTTATATAGTGGTCTTGGCATACTTGAATGCTTTTGAAAGCATCGCTGCCTTCCAGGTATATATTTTATTTAATAATATATTTATAATTAGCTAAGCCGGCTCCCTGGCCGAGGGGTTAGCAGCTTTCTCCATTAACCCAGAATACTCTCGTGGTTGACATGTGCGCACGAGAATTAGAAGTGGTTCGAGTCACGCCAGTGACTTATGAGAGTTTGGGGCCGGTCGCTCAGAAAGTCGTGGCGTGCTGATGAGCGTAATCGAGCCTAGGAATCAACATACAGCTGAAAGATGCTGATGTTGACCGCAATATCCTGAAACAGGATGGAAACGCGGGGAAAAAATAGTTTAGTCAATAGATCATACCAATTGCACATCGAAAAATTCAGTCCATAAGTGTTCGGATCCCCTCCTCAGTAAATCCCGCAGCGTGTAGGGGCCAACGACACCAGTTCTGTGTTGGTTATTAATCTTCTTAGGCTTCCTGCGTAGTGTTCTTGTCTGGCCACACCTCTTTTAACTTGCTGTTCTCGCAGTCTGATCATGGTTGTAGATTCACAGTCATCAAGTGGTTCTCGCAAACGACTTACTTTCCGTAGAGCATTCAGTATATCCGCCTGGTCCATGGCTCGTCCACCTTCACAGTAGCTTTACCTGCAAGCCTCTCAGCCTGCTCATTTCCTTGTACACTCGCATGCCCTGGCAAAAAATGAAACCAAATTTTGCCAACCGAGACCGCTCCAGAGACAACAGCCACTGTCTTCGGACCCACCCGTCTCTGTCTTCCTGAGCATAGTCATTGAGTCACTAAGGAAACTCCCGAGTGAAGGTCTGTGTCTCGAGCCATGTTATTGCTTTTCTTACTGCCACGACTTCCAGTCAGACTACTTGTGGTAAAGGAAAGGCCCCAGAATCTTCCTTCACAGTTTTTTCTCCGGCCTGAGCCTTAAAGGCCCATGACCTTCTCACTCGTCGAACGACCGACCCATCTTTGTAAATGACAGCATCGCCCTCTAAAGAATTCTCGAAGATCAAAGCCTGCACTTCCACCCCCACAGCAGCCGGATTTTCTTGTCTGCATTTTCTGTCTAGTTGGATGCAAATTGAAGAGGTCGTGCAAAACTCTTTTGGTACGTGTATCCACTTCTCGCCAGGTTCTAAATCCTCAAGTGAACACATCTGTTGAAGAATGTATTCGGCTTGATCAATCCACGACTTTCCTCTGTTTAGCCTGGTACCCTTTACCTTTTTAATGTCACTATGCAGTGGATGTTGTTGTGTGTTTGCGTTGACTCTGAGGTAGGCTCGACAAATTTGTAATCTATTCCCCACGGTTGGAAAATCAAGAACGTAGCGCATAGCCTTGCATGCTGTATGTCTTTGTACATCCAAGATTAATACGCATAGCTTTGTTCTGTATCCTTTCCATCTGCTTATGCCTGAGAGTCAGGATCGCCAACGCATACTCAAAAACAGAAAGACATATATGGCGTTGCCTCACAGTTTGCTACCGCCATCACTCGCATCGCAGCCAAACCCCGCTTGGCCTTTGTTATCACCTGGTCTATGTGCTTAACATAAGCAAGGCTTTGATCAAATCGCACCCCAGGCAATTCATTGCCTGCGTTCTTTCCACAGTCTCTGAACACAAATGTACCGTTGGTGTTGGAGTGTTGACAATATGGTTATTCAAAGAGAACCATGTCACTGCTGCCTTCGTTGGGTTGACCATTGCACCAGCTTCAACACACCAAGTGCTTATGCCATTGAGTTCGGTTTGTAGTTCAACAGCAACCCGATCTCTATCCTTACCCCGACGATACACTAACACATCGTCGGCATATGACAATGTCCTCCCCTGTTCTGTGATCTGCTCACGAGCGATTCTCACAGTGTAGGCGTTGAATAGCACCGGATATAATAGCGATCCCTGTGGCAGGCCAGGATATATTGTTATTGGTTTAGAAATCCAGCTGCCACGTCTAAAAACTACTTTCCGTTGGAAGAGGGCTGCAGCGCTCCAACAAAGGAGGAATGGATTTACCTTGAGTTCAAGAAGCTGAAACATTAAGAACTCCAGCGGCACTCAAGATCCTCAAGATCAATCACAGCAGCACATGTATCAATGCCTGAGTGGAAATCTTCATGCACATCATGGGCAACAACTGCTAATTTGGTCCAGGTTTCTCTGTTTGGACGGTACCCTCCAAGGGTAGTTGGGAAAAGACATTGCCTCTCTCCATCCATCCATCATGTGTCATGCCGATAAGTGTGGGTGGTCATATCTTGCTATCTCAGAGTCGTGGATCAGCTCCGTGTTCCTGTTTCGATCATGCCACGTGGCCAAGCCATCCAGGTATTTACGTTTCGGTCTTCCCCTTGGTCTCCTCCCTTCGATATTGCCAGTTGTCACCAAGTTCTCGAAGTCATTTCTTCTCATAACAAGCCCAAAATATTTTGACTGTCTACGTCGTCTAGTGTTTTTAATCAGTTTATGATCTTCATTTGTTTCTTGAAGGACTTGTTCATTGGTTTTTCTGTCTGTCCATGGTATTCTTTGCATTTTCCTCAGAAACCACATTTCCACAGCCATCAGCTGTTTTTCAGCTTGACTGCTCATTGTCCACGCTTCACATCCATACAAAAGTACAGGTTCTATGTAGCACTTCAACACTAGCCTCTCTAGCTGGCTTGATATTTTTCTGGCAATTAATTTCTCCAGCATCTTGCCTATTGTATTATGCATGGTTATTACCCGATATCCCTGAATGCTTGTGTGGTCTTTGCCAGGCTTCGGTAAGGGAATCAGATAGCTGTGTAACCACTCCTCCTTGATGCTAGCACTCACTATACTGTTGTACATATCTGCTAGTTCCTCTAGCTCGTTGTCGGTACACATACTGATGTCGTCATATCTTATACCATCTGTCCCTGGTACGCTGTTTGTGTTCGTCGAAGCGCTGTCATGATCTCTTTCACTGTCTCTGTGTATTCATCTGACATTTTCTGGGACGTACACACATCTGAGGTAACCGTCTTGGCAAAATTTCAGCCTCTCTTGTCTGTCTGGTTGCTTTGCTCTAGCTTGCGTTCTAAAAGGGCTTTGCTCTTATTCTCGTCAGTACTCTGCAAAATGAAGTCAGCACCCTGGAAGTCAGGAATACTTTTATTCTTGACTGCACCATGCATACTTTTATGTAGTCGTCAGAACAATTTCAGTGACTTGTCTGTGCGTATTCTTTGACGCAACTCTGCCCATTGTTCACTTTTTAACCACCCTAACCAGTTTTTTGAAACAGCAATCTTTTGTGCCCATCTCTCTTTCGAAGTGCAATACAAGATTAGGATGGGCAATTCTGTTCCTCTTGGCGTTTTGCCATTTCCTTACATCACTACGCTTCTCCACCCATGCCTTTTCCACCTCAAAATTCCACCAAGGGGGCTACTCCTAGCTTTTATTCCTGCCATGATGATTTCTGGGCTTCACATGGCATCACATGGTATCTAAAATTCAGCCCAGACTTTGTGATATAAGGAGGTATAACTTATCCCTGGCCACCGCCTACAGTTGTTTTTTGTAGCGCTGTGTAATAAACAATCGTCAGTCAAAACGGCAAGTGTCAGTGAATAGAAAACGTTAGGTGCATATCCTTTTTAGGACATCGCAGCCATCCCAAGACTGCATGTGATTTCTTGGCAACTTTACGTTCAGTAGTTTGCCATTTTCTTTTCTGAACACCGTTGAATTAAAACCAAAGCAAGACTGTCTTTCAAATAGCCCACAGCTGTGTTTATAATGCGGTATGCAGGATTACGAATTGCGTTTGTAAGCCCTTCGCAAAAGAGCCAGGCGTGAGTAATAATATGCAAATATATTTATTCGAAAGCAGGTGAAGCCGGAAGGTTAACCTTGTCAACAAATGCCTGAGGACGTCGGATATGTCAACCAGAAAAGGTGCAAACATCGCAGCTTTGCTGTAAACAGGCACAACACAAATATGTTCCGGACGAACACAAAAAGAAGAGGAAGAAGAAGAAGAAAAGAAGAAGACGACGACAACGACGACGACGACGACGAAGAAGAAGAAGAAGAAGAAGAAGAAGAAGAAGAAGAAGAAGAAGAAGAAGAAGAAGAAGAAGAAGAAGAAGAAGAAGAAGAAGAAGAAGAAGAAGAAGAAGAAGAAGAAGAAGAAGAAGAAGAAGAAGAAACCACATAAAGTACACAAAGTATTTATATGTCGGCAGATTCGAGAAGTTGTGAACAACTCAAGTCATGACGAAAGAAGCGGACCTGTAGGGCTGGCTAATTACGTCAAAAGCACGATCGAATCTCTTTCCAGAGGTACAATGATGTTGTCATACAAATTGTATATTAAGTAAAACACCTGTCTGTCTGTCTGTCTGTCTGTCTGTCTGTCTGTCTGTCTGTCTGTCTGTCTGTCTGTCTGTCTGTCTGTCTGTCTGTCTGTCTGTCTGTCTGTCTGTCTGTCTGTCTGTCTGTCTGTCTGTCTGTCTGTCTGTCTGTCCGCTCGCCCGCCCGCCCGCCTATCCGTACGTCCACCCGTCCGCCCTTCTGTCTGTCTGTCTGTCTGTCTGTCTGTCTGTCTGTCTGTCTGTCTGTCTGTCTGTCTGTCTGTCTGTCTGTCTGTCTGTCCGTCCGTCCGTCCGTCCGTCCATCTGTCTGTCTGTCTGTCTGTCTAGTCTGTCTGTCTGTCTGTCTGTCTGTCTGTCTGTCTGTCTGTCTGTCTGTCCGTCTGTCCGTTCTTCTGTCTGTCTGTCTGTCTGTCTGTCTGTCTGTCTGACTGGCTGGCTGGCTGGCTGGCTGTCTGTCTGTCTGTCTGTCTGTCTGTCTGTCTGTCTGTCTGTCTGTCTGTCTTCTTCTTCTTCTTCTTCTTCTTCTTCTTCTTCTTCTTCTTCTTCTTCTTCTTCTTCTTCTTCTTCTTCTTCTTCTTCTTCTTCTTCTTCTTCTTCTTCTTCTTCTTCTTCATATATGTTGTTCAGCTTATCTGCTCATTGTCCAAGCCTCACACCCATACACAAGTACAGATTCTATGTAGCACCTCAACACTCTGTTTCTCGTTGCAGATATCTTTTAATTGGTCAGTATTTTCCCACCTTGCCAAGGTTTTCTTCTCCATGGACGATGCTTATTCTAATCTCTTCAAGGCATTTCCCATTCAGATGTTACGACTTTTCCGAGATAACTACCGATTCGTTGATATTTCCATTTGTATGTACAGTTTCATTGATATTCCCAGTTGTTTGTATGTTCCATTGGCACATTGCCGTCTTGACAGACGATAGTTTGTGCTTCAAAAAGGCATAACTTTTACCCATGGCGGTAGCGAATGTGACTGGTAAGGCCAGGCCTCCAAAAGGAGGTACATGTTCAGTATCATACATTGTGTTCCACAGTCTGATGATTTGGTCTATTCCACATTCTTCTAAGGCATTGATCATTTATGTTGTGGTATTATCTAGACTCGGGGTCTTGTCAGTTTTTGTATGGTGAAGAGCATTCTGAACTTCCATCTTAAAAATTCCGAATATCAAACTGTTCTTCTCTTGTATCATTATAAAGGTTTTTTCACATAATCTGACAATGCATGTAAAACCTGATCTTTTTCTATCATGATTTTTCCATCTTTTGCTTTCGGGTAGCCTTGCTGATGTAGGTGTTCTTTTAATATTAAGCTCTTGAATTCTTTTGTGCATTAATTTGGTAATTTTACTGTTGTATTGTTTTTAAATTTCTATGCTAGTTTACTCAAGCCATACTTCTTTAAGCCTATTTACATAATGTTCTGACTTTTCCGTTAATCTCTTCATATTTGTCAGGATTATGTTTGTTGTGTCTTCTTGTTTCCAATAGTTGTAAAATTTCTTAAGTAATCCGTTTCTTACGACCTACTTTCTTTAATATTGGGATAGCTGTTTCTGAAGCCAAACTGGTTGAATTATTCAACATTTCCCATCGATCATCCAAATCTTGAAATAAGATCTCTAGATCTGACAATATATTAGATCTGTTCTTTACTTCTCTGTTAAAATTGTCTTGTATTTCCTTGTCATGTTTCTATGTACACAGATCATATTTAGTGTTTCCTGGTGTGTTCTTGACTTTCTTTTTACTTTACCTTCAATGTGTCTATAATCAATCTGTGATCACTGTAATAGTTTACATATTATCTACTGGTTGGAGACAAACGAAAAGCAGAAAATAACATATAGAAGTTTCTACCAGGAATATCGCGCGACTTGTGGTATACTAATTCGAGCTAAGCCATGTTTGTTTATTGTAAGTGTCCAGATTTAGCTATACATATTAAATTGCCATCTTACAGAGTTCTAACAATAAATATTCTTGATTTACCAACCAGGAAGACCTGTAGCTGAGGCCAAGTCCGATTTTCAGGTGATAGTACAGCTTGCCACACATGTGCTTGAAGGTAAGTGTTGTTTAACAAATTAGTTGCATGTCCTATGTAGGATATTGCATTCAACCCCAGCATTTATGGGTTATTGCCAGCTCTGTGGCGAAAGGGTTACGGACGCAATTCGTAATGCCACATAACGCGTTCGAAACACACTTTCGGGAAATTTGACAGCAGATCGCCTTGCGTTGGTTTTCATAAAATGGTATGAGTGTCGGTCGTTCAGAAAGTGATGGTAAACTACTGAACGTAAACTTGCCAAGAAATCACAAAAAGCCAAAAATGCTTCAGTTGACTGCGACTTCCTGTAAAGATTATGCAACTTTATGATTTACTTGATAATTTAGTTCAGTAGTTTGCCATTGATTTCTAAACGACCGTCGTCCCATGCCATCGAAACTAACACATGGCGGTCTGCTTCCAAATCTTTGCTGCCGATGTCAAACTCTGGACTCTTGTGTGTCGGGGAATTATAATTCTACGCGACCTATCATCCAATAAGGCACGACACCTGTTAAGTGTAAATTACATCGCAAAATCTGGGACCGAGAAAGCCGAGAAAACATTTCGAAATTGTAAAATCCTCTTCATTTCACATGCTATGAAAGAGTTAATTTTGCCTGGTTGGTCTGTCAGATGGAAGATGCACAACAGAGATTAAGCAAGGAATACGGCAAGCAAAAGCTGCATTTCAGAAAATGAAATGTATTTTATGCAATAAGCCACTTTCATTGAATGTGAGAAAAAGAGTGCTGAACTGGTATATAGAACCTGTTTTGCTGTATGGCTGGGAATCTTGGAATGCAAATGAACCACTTATGAAGAGATTGGAAGCAACAGAGATGTGGTTCCTGAGACGAATGTTGCGAATTCCTAGGACTTTCAGAGTAACTAACAACGATCGCCTGAAAGAGGCTAATGAAACTAGAACATTATATACAACAATAAGAAAGAGACAAACAGCTTTTTGGGGTCATGTCATGAGAAGAGAAGCATTGGAGAACATCGTGACAACTGGAAAGATCGAGGGGAAGAGAGGCAGAGGCAGACCAAGAGAAATGATGCTTGACGGATTGAGACGGTGGCATGGAAGAATATCAACAATTGATCCAGAACACCAAAGACCTAGATCTTTGTAGAGACATGAACATCCACTCCAGCTTTCAGGACACTTGATGATGATGATGATTTCTGAGCAAGTTTACGTTCAGTAGTTTGCCATTGCTTTCTGAACTACCGGCACTCGTGCCAGTGTATGGAAACCAACATATGACGGTCTGCTTCCATATCGAACGCAGCTGTTTCGAACGTGGTATGTGGGATTACGAATTGCATTTGTAACACCTTCACCACAGAGCCGGATTATTCAAAGAGTTATGTGACTAAAAGTCCGCATGGCTTTGCCTCTGCGCTTTGAGTTTCGCCAAAACCCTCTAGTCAGTCCCTTCTGCGCTTTGAGTTTCGCACTAACCCTCTACTGGCTAACTTCTGCGCTTTGAGTTTCGCCCTAACCCTCTACTGACTCCCTTCTGCGCTTTGAGTTTCGCCCTAACCCTCTACTGACTCCCCTCTGCGCTTTGAGTTTCGCCAAAACTCTCTACTGACTCCCTTCTCGGCCTTGAGTTTCGCCCAAACCCTCTACTCAGCCCCTTCTGCGCTTTGAGTTTCGCCCAAACCTTCTACTGACTCCCTTCTGCGCTTTGAGTTTCGCCCAAACCTTCTACTGACTCCCTTCTGCGCTTTGAGTTTCGCCCAAACCTCTACTGACTCCCTTCTGCGCTTTGAGTTTCGCCCAAACCCTCTACTGACTCCCTTCTGCGCTTTGAGTTTCGCCCAAACCCTCTACTGACTCCCTTCTGCGCTTTGAGTTTCGCCAAAACCCTCTACTGACTTCCTTCTGCGCTTTGAGTTTCGCCCAAACCCTCTACTCAGCCCCTTCTGCGCTTTGAGTTTCGCCCAAACCCACTACTGACTCCCTTTTCCGCTTTGAGTTTCGCCCAAACCCTCTACTGACTCCCTTCTGCGCTTTGAGTTTCGCCCAAACCCTCTACTCAGCCCCTTCTGCGCTTTGAGTTTCGCCCAAACCTTCTACTGACTCCCTTCTGCGCTTTGAGTTTCGCCCAAACCCTCTACTGGCTCCCTTCTGCGCTTTGAGTTTCGCCCAAACCCTCTACTAACTCCCTTCTGCGCTTTGAGTTTCGCCCAAACCCTCTACTGACTCCCTTCTGCGCTTTGAGTTTCGCCCAAACCCTCTACTGACTCCCCTTCCTTGCGCTTTGAGTTTCGCCCAAACCCTCTACTGACTCCCTTCTGCGCTTTGAGTTGCGCCCAAACCCTCTACTGACTCCCTTCTGCGCTTTGAGTTTCGCCCAAACCCTCTACTGACTCCCTTCAGCGCTTTGAGATTCGCTCAAACCCTCTACTCAGCCCCGTCTTCGCTTTGAATTTCGTCCAAACCCTCTAGTGACTCCCTTCTGCGCTTTGAGTTTCGCCCAAACCCTCTACTGACTCCCTTCTGCGCTGTGAGATTCGCCCAAACCCTCTACTGACTCCCTTCTGCGCTTTGAGTTGCGCCCAAACCCTCTACTGACTCCCATCTGCGCTTTGAGTTTCGCCCAAACCCTCTACTGACTCCCTTCTGCGCTTTGAGTTTCGCTCAAACCCTCTACTCAGCCCCGTCTTCGCTTTGAATTTCGCCCAAACCCTCTAGTGACTCCCTTCTGCGCTTTGAGTTTCGCCCAAACCCTCTACTGACTCCCTTCTGCGCTGTGAGATTCGCCCAAACCCTCTACTGACTCCCTTCTGCGCTGTGAGATTCGCCCAAACCCTCTACTGGCTCCCTTCTGCGCTGTGAGATTCGCCCAAACTCTCTACTCAGTCCCTTCTGCGCTTTGAGTTTCGCCCAAAGCCTCTACTCAGTCTCTTCTGAGTTAATCTGTACAAATATGGGTACTCCGTCTGTTTAGCGTCATTGTCCGCCCCCTTCTAAACAACCTTGACCTGAAAACTCACTGGATAGACAAAATGAGTAATCGAACTGGTTTAAAAGAGATTACGTCATAACGGATATTATGGTGTCAGGTCTTAGCCAGATATGACTGAGCTATTGCATTACAGCAGACGGCCTTACCTGCTATGTTGGATTTTGCTCACCAAACCCGGCACCCCACATTGTGCCAAAGGCTTCGGGCGTAGGGTAAAATTCTTATCCTAGTGCGAGGAAATACAACCTAAAGACGAAATGTCATGACAGGGTAGATCTGGCCCTAATCCTTCGTTGGCAACTGGTCCAGGAAGGAAGCTGCGACAGGCGGGCAGTTAGAACATTGCTTTGCTGATCCGACAGCTTCCGCAGCTTGTCTAGCTCCTGATGTATTGGTGCTACCCTTCCTCTGGAGTAAACTAGGCAGTTCGAGAGAGGGATCATGCTGCATGGTTTCTAAATTCAGCCTATGCATTGTATTGTGGAGATGTATATTTCCATTTTACAAACTATCGACTATCAAAAAGGCAGGGTGTCAGTATAACCGACATTAGAAAGAGGCAGTGGTCAAGATTTGGCTCCATTATGAGACGAGAAAGGCCGGAACATGTTGTGACAACTAACAAGAGGCGTTGATGAAGACAATGAGACAAGATTCTTGACAATCTTTGGTCAAGGCACGTGTAGGTATGAGCACACGAACTCCCACATGCTGTTGGAGATCGTCAGATGTGCATGATCGCCTCCTCCAGTCGGCAAGGCATTAGATGTTGATGAAGATGATGGTATATGGAAGCCCCTTATCTCTCACGTAATGACACCACAAAACAACTATTTTGCAGAGGCAGACGCAGCCGACCAAGTTCCGAAGACCACCAGCGATGAGGCAGTCTCCAACCGTGAGTACATACTCGATTCTTGCAAGTTCAAGGGCCCACTAGAGAGGTTGTCTAACGAACTGCGCTAGTAATGTCTTGTACCTTTTTGGCGCTGGGTCGTTTTGAACTCAAGCGTAGTCCATAAACACCACTTCTAGTAGAACTAGACTGAATTTTGCGTGTGGATTAGTTATCACTATTACCAGTGTCTCGTTTCGACGTTTACACAGTTATAAAAGTGTGGATACCCTCATTTATCCTGGGGTATAACAATATATGTATAGTCTTCTCAGATAAGGGCGAACAATCAAAGAATCCGTGTGCATAACTCCTTCGAAATCTAGAAATCGAAAAGAGCAGGTCGAGAACCCGCCGCACTGACAAATGTTCAAAATTCGAAAACCTATGTACAGAACATGCGGTGCATGTATGGTTCTGATATACACACATCCTTGCCTGTGGTAGAAAGTTCGTGCGCTGTAATGAAATTCTCCTTTACTACATTAGTTGTAAACAAAGTATTATTAATTGTAGCAGTAATATTAGTAGTAGTAGACTTTACAGTAATAGTAGTAGGAATAGTAGCAGTAGTAGTAGTAGAAGTAGTAGTAGTAGTAGAAGTAGTAGTAGTAGTAGTAGTAGTAGTAGTAGTAGTAGTAGTAGTAGTAGTAGTAGCAGTAGTAGTAGTAGTAGTAGTAGTAGTAGTAGTAGTAGTAGTAGTAGTAGTAGTAGTAGTAGTAGTAGTAATAGTAGTAGTAGTTCAGTTACTGTTTAGAGAAATCTAAACAATGTAATTAATGCATAAACAACACCAACGTTCGCAGTTAATAATTTCTTTGCTGTGTGCTTGTTCTATTTATAGTCACAGCTATTCAGGCGGCGATAAAACTGGACGGCCAGCTGGGGCTTCTCGCACAGTATGCACAGCGTGTGTTGGAGGGTGCTGGTATGTTTGTTTGTTTGTTTGTTTGTTTGTTTGTTTGTTTGAAGAATCATAGTTAGTGATGAAAAATAAGTCACTATCATTGAATATTAGAAAGAGAGTGCTGAAAGGCTTTATAGAACCAGTTTTGCTGTATGGCAGTGAACCTTGGAATGTAAATGGAAAAATTAGGAAGAACTTGGAAGCAACAGAGATGTGGTTCCTGAGAGTATTGTTTTGAATTCCTTTAACTGTTTGGCAGTGACGCCAACCATTATGGCCAACCACCGCAGAATCTTCCGCCATGTTTTGCAAACTTCTTTATTAGTCTCAATCTCATATGGTAGTTCGGCACAATCGACCGGTCATACATAAAGGTCCATTCAGTTAATATTTGCAATACAAAATGTGCATTCATACGGCTAATTAGATTATGACCATTGTACGATTACCAGAGGATGTCATTCATTATCCTAGCCCTCATTCTTTTCAAGTACACAATCCATTACTTTCTACCTTCTAGATGTTATCAATTCCTCCTATTTAACAACACGTCTGCCTCCTTCCCAGCTTAGATGGCTTCTCCCCCGTATGTTTTTTGTTGTCAACCTACGTCGCATTCTTTACGTCATTTTCACTAACCCCCTTGTGCTTACCAGTGCGCCGCTTCCTAATATTTGGATTGCATAGTAAATCTCTTCAATATTTAAGTTTGAACCACGACCGTCAACTGTGCAATTGCCATAACAGACGTTCTGTTATAACTGCCAGAGCTACTAACAACGATTGTCTGAAATAGGCTAATGAAATCAGAACATTATATACAACAATAAACACGAGACTAACAGCTTTCTTGTGGTGAGAAGAGAAGCATTAGAGAACACCGTAACGACTGGAAAGATCAACGGGAAGAGAGGGGCAAACCAAGAGGAATTATACTGGATGGATTGAGACAGTGGCGTGGAGGAATAGCAGAGTTAATCCAAAACACCAAAGACCGAGATCCGTTAAAGTTAGCTGTATATCCTTTACAAGATGTTGCAGTCAATAACAGCATTTGTTGCTGTTGTTGATGTCTTGGCAAGTTTACGTTCAGTAGTTTGCCACTGCTTTCTGAACGACCGGCACCAATATCTTTTCGTAAACAACCAACGCAACGCGGTCTGCTGTGAGATATGTGGAGAGACATGATGTCTTACGCCGGCTGGCAAGGCAGTTGATGATGAGTTTGTGATGTTTTCGAATCTGTACAATGTGAAGTTAGTAAATGACCACTTGTTACAGCTTGAGACGTGTTTGACAAGTGATTTTTAAAAAATGGGCCTTATACTTAGCGAGATCGCTTTGCGTTGGTTTTCATACAATAGTATGAGTGCCGGTCGTACAGAAAGCAATGGCAAACTACTAAACGTAAACTTGCCAAGAAATCACATACAGCCAAAAATACTCTGGTTGACTGCGATGTCCTGTAAAGGATATGCAATTAACTTGTTTTAACACACCCTGAGGCTTATTGGGTACTAAGTGATAACGCATATTTGTTCATTCCAGTCGTCTCTGTCATGTGGTCAATATCACGCCCGCTTTTCGAGGACATTTCCTGTCCCATATTCCAATCTTGGAATGTGTTCAACATAGAACAATTAGTATAATGAGTCACATCACACAGATTTTGCTACGAATTATCATGCAAAGAGTGAGGAAGAAAATACAACCTGAAATAGGGAAAGAACAATGTGGGTTTGTAGAAGGAAAGGGTACAGTAAATGCTGTGTATATGCTGCGAACAGTTATTGAACGTGCTATAGAAGTAAACAAGGATATACACCTTTGCTTTATTGATTACACAAAGGCTTTTGATAGAGTTAGACATGTCAACATGGTAGATATGCTTGAAGATCTACAAATTGATGGGAACGACATTAGACTTATACAAAACATATATTGGAAACAACAAGGTGCCATAAGGATTGATAATGAAGTGGGACAATATCAACCTATTAAGAGAGATGTTAGGCAGGGATGTGTAATGTCTGCAGATCTTTTTTCCCTATATAGTGAAAATATTTTCAGGAATGTAGAAGATATAAATAGAATCAGCATTGGAGGACGAAACATTAATAACATTAGATATGCAGATGATACGGTCGAGCCGACGCTCGATGCTCAGAGGAAAGGCGAGACGGACATATAGTCAGATTGCTACTGGAACTATTAGTGTTGGAACTCTTCGCTGGTTGCTGAGGATGGGGACGGAGCGCTTATGGGAATGTCCCGAATGCTGTGATGTCGGTTCCTAGATCAATCAATCAATCAATGATACAGTCTTGATTGCAGACAATGCACAAGATCTACAACAATTAGTAGACGCAGTTGTTGTACACAGTGAGCAGCTGGGGTTGGAATTAAATTATAAGAAGACACAGGTTATGGTCGTCACTAGGAAGAACGAAGTACCACAATGTAATATACAAGTAAATGGGAATATTCTTCAACAAGTGACTCGGAACAATTATCTCGGAACAGTCATAACATCTGATGGGAGACGCCTTGAAGAGATTAGAACAAGCATCGCCATGGCGAAAGTAGCCTTTAGCAAGATGAAAAACATTCTGACCAATAAAAAGATGTCAAGTGAAACCAGAAAAAGAGTGTTGAGGGGGTACATAGAGCCTGTTCTTTTGTATGGAAGTGAAACTTGGACGATGTGCAGTCAAAGCTGAAAAACATCTGATGGCTGCAGAAATGTGGTTTCTGAGGAAAATGCAAAGAATACCATGGACAGACAGAAAAACCAATGATCAAGTACTACAGGAGACAAATGAAAATCGTAAATTGATTAGAGAAATTAGACGTAGACAGTCAAATGTTTTTGGACATGTAATGAGTAGAAATGGATTGGAGAACTTAGTGACAACTGGCAAGATCAAAGGGAACAGACCAAGAGAAGACCGAGAGGAAAATATCTGGATGGCTTGGCCACATGGCATGGACGAGACAGGTATACTGAGCTGATCCACGACGCTAGTGATCGAGTGAAATGGTGAGTCATGACCGCCCACGTTTTCCAGCATGGCACATGATTGATTGATTGATTCCAAGCTGGATCGACTTTGGGGTTTAGGTCATTGTGTTCAAAATCGCCCGGCTTGATGGGAATTCGAACCCATGCCCATCGGGTCGTTAGACAAGAGTACTACCATCAGGGCTATCACTGTTTCCTATATACACATATAATGCTGTGGTTACACTTATCTGTCTAGGAGACACGCTTAGGCACATAACCCAAGTTATGGCGATCCTGACTCTCTGCCGTAAGCAGACGGAAAGCATGGAAAGGATACAGCACGAAGCTATGCTTATTATTCTTGGGTGTACAAGATACAGCATGCAGGGCGATGCGCTGTCTTCTTGATTTTCCAACCATTGGGGACGGAATACAAATTTACTGATCACGTGCTTACTTCAGAGTCAATGCAAACATACAACATCCACTGCTTAGTGAAATTAACAAGGTTAAGGTCAGCAGGTTAAAAAGAGAAAAGTTGTGGATGGATCAAGCCATTTTTCAACAGGTGTGTTCACTTGAGGACTTGGAACCTAGCGAGGAGTGGGTACAAGTGCCAGCAGAGTTCTGCATGTCCTTTTCATTTTGCATCCAACTAGATAGGAAATGCAGACAAGAAAATCCGGCTGCCGTGGAGGCGGAAGAACAGGCCTTGATCTTCGAGAATTCATTAGAGGGTGATGCTGTCATTTACACAGATGGGTCGGTCGTTCGATGCGTGAGAAGTCCATGGTCCTTTACGGCTTAAGCTGGAGGGAGAATTGTGAAGGAAGATTCTTGTGCTTTTGCGTTGATCACAAGTAATCTGACTATGAAATTCATGGGTAAGTAATGCAATAACATGGCTCGAGATACAGACCTTCACTAGGGCATGTGTCCTTAGTGACTCAATGAGTATGCTCAAGAAGATAGAGATGGTGTTGGCCCGAAGACAAGACAATGGTTGTTGTCTCTGGAGTGGTCAGGGCTGGCAAAGATTAGTTTCATTTTCGTGCCACGGCATGCGGATGTATAAGGACATGAGCAGGTAGGCTACTGTGGAAGACAGTTGAGCCATGGACCAGGCTGATATACTGAATGCTCTACGAGATTTAAGTGATGGCTGTGAATCTACAACCATGGTCAGACTGCGAGAACAGCAAATTAAAAGAGGCGTGGCCAAACTAGAACACTATGCAGGAAGCCAAAGAAGATTGATAAACCAACACAGAACTAGTGTCGTTAGCCGCTATACTCTGTGGGATTTACTCAGGAGGGGATCCGAGCACTTATGGACTGACTGGTTCGATGTGCATTGAGGATGATCTGTCGACTAACTAACTAACTAACTAACTAACTAACTAACTAACTAACTAACTAACTAACTAACTAACTAACTAACTAACTAACCGACTGACTGACTGACTGACTGATTGACTGACTGACTAACTCAAGGTAATTCAAAGCGGATCTGGAGACACACACCTAAACACCTTAAACTATATCGGGTCGCTCTGCCAAGCATTCGCTAAGTGTGTGACAATGTCAAGCCTTATATAGTTATATAATCTTATAGTTTCACTATTCTATCCAGAAGACGCACAGGTACATGATCCAACGTAATTCAAGGAGGATCTGAAGATCTACACATGCACACACCATCAGCTTAATCGGCTTTCTTTGTCAAGCGGGAAGTATGACATTTCTGAAATCTCCGGATTACTTCAGAGTATATGCCACGGTATCTTAGGTTTACCGACACTCCCAGTCTTCCGGCCTTCTAAGATGAATGACAAGATGGCAGAGCACGCGATTCTATCCATCGGTTTCTTCCCCAGATTAAAGGAAGTACACCCGCACGACCTAGGTAGTGGTACCCCTATTCGCCTCGATTCTTGCTACACCCACTATGGGTGGCAGCTCATTGTAAGTCTGACTAAAAGAAGTACTCTATCGAACACGTACTGTCTGCGTGCACTGGCTTGGGCATTTGATTTTCCTTGGGCAAATCGATTCCCATGGCGCTACATTAAAGTACTTTATTGTGGCACTATTCAAATAAACTCGGCCCAAGGGCTACCTTGCACGCAGCCAGTACGTTTTTGAACGTCTACTTCTATTCACTGGTCGCTGCAGTTGCTACATTTCATTAAGTTGCAAACTGATGGTAGAACAACCTAAAATGCTCTGATGAGGAAACTGTCCTAATGATGGCATGTGCCTTATGTTGTTCCACATCAGGAACCTCTGTAGTGTCTCTTCCCATGTCAACAACCAGACTTACTGCGGCTGCTACACAACCTGCACTCTATCGTCGTCCATTCCTTCACGGATCTCCTGGTCCACCTTGTCTCTGCGTTCCCTAGTCGAAGCCTGAACCACGACTGACCGAAGTCTGTAGGACTGGCTGTGCCCCGTGACTTCTTTTAGCTTAAGCAATTTCTGGAAAGAATTAACTGTGCTGCTAACTTTTCAAATGCTTTTGAGTCGCAGAGGTGGATGCACCTGGCAAGGAACGTCGGCGTCTAGAAGGGAAGAGATACAGCCGTGAAGTATCCCCATAGTAGCGACCGACGACACCAGTTCATTGTTGGTTAGAAGTATCCCCGGAAAAGCGTATGACAACACAAGTTCTTTGTTGGGGAGAAGTATCGCCTGAGAAGCATCTGATGGCACCAGTTCTTTGTTGGGGAGAAGTATCGCCTGAGAAGCGGATGGCGGTACGAGTTCCTTGTTAGGGAGAAGTATCCCCAGAGGAGCGACTGTCGAATACAGTTCGTTGTTGGCATTGCAATTTTGGCTTGATGCTCTTGCCGTTTGGTCAAGACTGCAGATTCATGGTCATTACGTGATTCGTTTAATTGTCCTGCCACTCTCAGAGCATTCACTATATCAGTCATGTCTATGGATCTTGTGCCTTCCACAGTAGCCCCGCCCGCAAGCCCGTCAGTTTGATAATGTCCGCCAGCACCCGTGTGGTCTGGTACAACAATGAAGCAGCTGTTTGTCAGCTCCTACCTCCTCTGAGACTCCACCCAGTGTTCATACTCACTGAATCACCGACTTAACATGTCTACATTTGTTATGACGAAAATTATACAGTTGAAATAATATGTATTTGATTTCGCAGCTGTCTGTGTGTGTGGCTGATCAATTACAAACTCCGTATTTCGTTTTCTTTAAAAAAAATCCATATTAGGCGAAAGCGGTGAAAGAGACACTGTGATTCTCGTGATTGCAATCTTGCAAAGCGCCAAGTCGATTCCAGATTTAATTGACGCTTCAGGTAAGTTTTTGTGATGTTAATATCTGCCTGCCTGGCTGCCTGCCTACCTGTCTGTCTGTCTGTCTGTCTGTCTGTCTGTCTGTCTGTCTGTCTGTCTGTCTGTCTGTCTGTCTGTCTGTCTAACCTCTCCATCCGTCCGTCCGCCCGACCGCCCGCCCGTCCGTCCGTCCGTCTGTCCGTCCGTCTGTCTATCTGACCCTCCCGCCTTCCCGCACGCCCGCCCGCCCACCCGTCCGTCCGTCGGTGGAATTAATTGTTGGTGGTAAAGGAAGAAGATTTCCCACTCGCTCTCACTCGCTCTCACTCTCTTTTACTCTAACTCTCTCACAGACACACACACACACAAACTCTCTCTCACTCTCTTTGTTTCATACTTACCATTCACTCACTCACTCAAACTCTTACATGCTCTCTATCACTCTCTCATTCATACATACATAGTGAAAAATGAAAAACATAGTGAAAAATGATACCAGTAGGTTATTTATGGAGGCATATAGTCGGTATGGAGTAAATATTGAAAGAGTTTTCGGCTAAATGTGTAGGAACTCATTGGAGTTTTCAGATCTGTTGGAAGGTTATTCCATAAGTGGGCACCAGAAAATGGTGCGAAGCATGTTTTGTATTAGTTCAATCTAGGTTTTGCAACATATAATAAATTTAAGCGCTTGCTGTTTATTGCATGAGATTGAATCAACTGCTGAAAATACTCTGGTGTATTTATTAACTAATTTGGCTTTGTTAAAAAGGAAACGCTTTTGAAGTGGTAGAAGCCTTAGATGCTAATATAAATTATTACTTTCAGCGTATTTTGTGCCAGAAACTAGACGCATAGCTCGCTTTTGAAGAGAATAAAGTCGTTTCATATGAGATTCAGGGCAACCATCCCAAACTGTGGAACAATAATCGAGATGTGATTGAATATAGGATGTATAGAATAAATAAGACGTGTTTTCGTCCAGGAAGTGCTGGATTTTAGTAAGTTTGTAAACGTTTTACGCTATTTTCTTGGTAATAACGTTGACATGAGCAATCCAATTTAAATGTCTGTCAATTAAAAGACCCAATGTTTTATGTTTATTTACATTAACCATAGGTAACTTGTCTATGCGGAGTTCGAGCGTTGCCCAGTTATGGCTAGTGTCTGGAGTTTTTGTCTGGTCGTTAATAGCATGGATTTGGGTTTGTCAGTGTCAATTTGCATGCGGTTTTCATTGCTCCATCTAGTAAGATGATCAAGTTCTTTTTGTGAATAACTTTCTAATTCACCCCGGTTCTCCTGACTAGCATATATAGTGCAATTGTCTGCAAATATCTCACATATAGTATTGAGATATAAAGGAAGATCGTTAATATAAGCTGCAAAATGTAGCGGACCTAGTATTGAGCCATGAGAACACCAATATTAAGCTGTGTCTCTTTTGATAGACGGTTGTTCAAGGACACGACTTGCTGTCCGTCGGATAAAAATGACGTATTTAGATTTACCATATTGGCTACTAGTATTCATTAGTTTCGATTTGCTAATTGGAATATCATGATCTACCATATCAAAGGCTTTCTTGAAGTCTACATACACTGCTCCACAGATGTTGCCATTGATAATGTTAAAATGCCAGTTATCGATCATTTTTAGTGCTATGACAAGAATATTTAGGTCTAAACCCAGATTGACTGTAAATTATTAGATCGTTGTTAATTAAATAAGGTAATGTTATTTTAAGAATGTGTTTTTCTAATGGCTTTGATATCAACATAATACAGAAATAGGTGGGGAAATAATTACCCAAGACGCTATTATCATTTGAGCAATTTTTAAGGAGAGGATAAACTTTAGCTATTTTTAATGCATTTGGAAAATAGTGTTTTGCCAGGCATTGATTATATATGAATGTTAAAGACTCACTAATGACTTGTGCGGTGCAGAGAAGAATTCTATTACTGACACCATCTAGGCCGTGTGAATTTGTTGCTTTGAGGTTTGAGAGATATGTATATACTTCTGCAACCGACATCAAGGGAATCTCAGCAAGAATATTTCTAGTGCACTTCTCCTCACAGAATGATGACAGTGAACATAAACTACATGATAATTTTGGTACTGAAGACTTTAGATTATTTATTTCTGATTGAAAGAAACAACTGAAATCCTCGCATGTTATAGAGTTTGGTGTTGCTGACTCTGAAGAGTGTTTCTTGTTGGGTAGCGAAATAATAGCTTTCCATATATTTGTGTTATTTGATTTATCTACAATCAAATTGTTAAAATGATCTTTTTTTATCCTACGAATTTCATATTTAACTTTATTTCTTAGTCTGCGGTAGTTGATGAAGTCTTTATTTTTGTGTGCTGTATCTCGCTCTCTCATGATTTCCAGAACTGCACTAGTGACCTATGGGGATTTATGTTGATTCTTGGCACGAACTTTTTTGATTGGTGCTTGTTTATCAAACACAATGTAGACTGTTTTCATCCAAAATGCTAGTGCATTGTCCGGACTAGTAAGGGAAAAAAATCGTGAGCTTGGCAGTGCGAGACATCACAGACTCTGCCGTGACCAAAATTCTAACCTGTGTTGTCGCAGCCACTACGCCAAGTACTAACCACTTTACGATCACGGCGAGAACGGCCACAATAATAATAATAATAATAATAATAATAATAATAATAATAATAATAATAATAATAAGAAGAAGAAGAAGAAGAAGAAGAAGAAGAAGAAGAAGAAGAAGAAGAAGAAGAAGAAGAAGAGGTAACACTCTTCCATCTGTCGATAGTGTAATAAAATCACTTTCCTACGCATTGATATGGTAATATAATAAGTTCAACCCTGTATGTTTATTGTGTGATTGTAGGTGTTGACCACCTCTCGTACAACCACCGAAATGAGGAACGTCGAGGTAAATATTATGTTTAACTCCCGAGCGTCATGCACAAGTTTGATTGTGTATTGTGCTCTCTCATTTGTCATCTTGTTTTGCTTTCTTTGCTCCTGACATGCTTTGAGTTGTCATCTTCAGTCTTACCTTTATTGCTATCTTTAGTCTTATCTTTATTGCTATCTTTGGTCTGTCTTTACTGCTATCTTCATTCTTATCTGTTTAGACATCTTCAGTTTTATCTTCATTGATGTCTTGTGTTTCATTTGTATTATTATCTTCATTCTTATCTTTGTTGTTTTCTTCATTCTCATTTTTTACTGGTATCTCTAGTCTTGTCTTCATTGTCATCGTGTTTGTTATATTCCTTCTTTCCTTATTGTCATTGTGACGGAACGCTTTGGATAAAATCAGAATGAATATCTCAGTCTACAACAAAGATTTAAAAAAAGAAGAGGATTGAGATGGTAGAAAAGTAAAATGTTACCGCACTGCTTAGTGTCTACAAATCTATGACGCAAAATTGCGCAAGTAGACTGCCGTCGCACAAAGCGAACATGGTCTGGGGTCTACAAAGATTGTAAAATCGCAAATCTGACACGATTTCTGTTCACCAGCGAAAGGAGCTGCAAGGTGTAATAACAACTTGAAACATTTTGGCATAAAACAAGATGCCCAAACGAGGCATAATTCCAGACTGAGGGGAAAGTTTCAACCGAACTAATGTGGGAACTGACCAACGGCTGGTTAAGGATACATGACACCTATTGCTAATCGCAGATAAGATGAGTTCAAAGGCTAGCCAACAGGGACGGGCTGTAATCAAACCTGGGTATAAGTACTTGAGCTTGGGAATCCTCCATTAGGTCATCGTCTGGAAGAATCAGTTAAAAAGCGATTTTTATACTTATATATCACTGGCCGATCAGTCTTGATTCTTTTGCTGTTTAGAATTCCCTATGAATTTTATTTCTTAGTAGCTATTCAACTAAGTAACGACAGTCTCCACATCTATGGA
>JACEFZ010015595.1:52500-55000 GCA_014155875.1 Cepaea nemoralis
TAAATTAACATTATGTGCTTATGTATTATGTTTCATCTTGAACTTATGGAACTTAATATTACTTAATTACTTATTCTAATGTAAATGTAATTATTTTACATTTAAATGATTTAATATGAGTATATGTCATCATTGTCATGTCTATAGTAATGAACTGCAGTAATGAACAGTCGAGTGACTCCACTCATCTAAGTCAAGTGATGTACGTTATTTTATTTTTATTAATTTTTATTTGTAAATCCGGCTCCGGCCGGATCTCACTTCATAAATCCGGCCAAATCCGGCTCCGGCCGGATTTCAAAAATTTGAATCCGATACAGCCCTAGTATGTATGTATGTATGTATGTATGTATGTATGTATGTATGTATGTATGTATGTATGTATGTATGTATGTTTGTATGTATGTATGTATGTATGTATGTATGTATGTATGTATGTATGTATGTATGTATGTATGTATGTATGTATGTATGTATGTATGTATGTATGTATGTATGTATGTATGTATGTATGTATGTATGTATGTATGTATGTATGTATGTATGTATGTATGTATGTATGTATGTATGTATGTATGTATGTATGTATGCATGCATGCATGCATGCATGCATGCATGCATGCATGCATTATGCATGCATGATGTATGTATGTATGTATGTATGTGTGTATGTATGTATGTATGTATGTATGTATGTATGTGTGTGTGTGTGTGTGGCGGAGAGGGGGGGGATCTCAACAAGGTGACATGGAAAATCCGTTTGCCTGGTGTTCTGATTGTCGTGGGTTTATTTATGCGTTTGTAACCTTCAGAGACCGACTGCAGGTTTTCCTGTGAACCCCGGATGTCACATTTGGAGCTATAGATTTCGATTGTAGTACGATTATCTGTGCAGACGTATTGCTATTAAATTGAGAAAGACCGTGGCAGGTAGGATATAATGTAAAACCTTGTATAATTGAATTGTATCCCCTTTTGTGTATATATCTATATAAATAGACTCTATGAGCACCAGTGTTTCTCTTCAACAGGTGTGTCAAAACGTGGTGGTTGTACCTGTTTTCTATTTTTCTGCAATTGTTGGAATTAGACCAAATACGCATCACTGATAGATAGCTTGAAAACCACTGTAAGTAATATTGATAAAACAGTGAATTGTTATTGTTGCAAATAATAAACTACATTACAGTAAGTTTTAAAGCCCGACATTTAGCTGATATCATGGCACACGCCCCTACTACTGCCTGGCTAGTGTCCCTATTCGTCGGTATGTCATATATTTATTCTATCTATCCATCATCATCATGTGTCATGTCGATAAGCATGTTTTGTCATCTCACACGATCACCAGAGCTCTGTGTTCTTGTTTCGACCATACCACGCGGCTAAGCCATCCAGGTATTTACTTATCTACCTTCCGTTTATTTGTTCTTTTCACCTCAACCTTGTCAGTTGTCACCAAGTTCTCTAATTCATCTCATAACGTGTCCAAACAATTGTGACGGTCTACGTCTAATTTCTCTAATCAGTTTATGGTTTCTTGTAGGACTTGGTCATTGGCTTTTCTGTTTGCCCATGATATTCTTTGTATTTTCCTCAGAAACCACATTTCCGCAGCCATTAGATGTTTTCCACCTTGTCGGCTCAACAAGCTGCCATACGAATTGACAATGAAGTAGGCGAATATCAGCCTATTAAGAGAGGTGTGAGACAGGGATGTGTAATGTCTCCAGATCTTTTTTCCTGTACAATGAAAATATTTTCAGAAATATAGAATATATGGAAGGAATCAATATTGGGGGACGATGCATCAATAACATTAGATATACAGATGATACAGTCTTGACTGCATCCAATGAACAGGACCTGCAACATTTAGTAGATGCAGTATTCTTCGCATTATCTCCAGAAACCACATTTCCACAGCCATTAGATGCTGTTCAGCTTGACTGCTCTTTGTCCAAGCTTCACATCCAAAGAAAAGTACAGGCTCTATCTATGTAGCACCTCAACACTCTGGTGACCTGGTCTTCCATATTCTTCTAAGGCATTGATCATTTCTATTGTGATGTTGTCTTGATCCTGGGTCTTGCCAGTTGTCATGTTTTTAAGAGCATTATGAACTTCCATATTCAAAATTAATGGTCCTTCATTATTATTCCGAATATCATACTATTCTTCCCTTGTATCATCATAAAGGTCTTCCACATAATTTGATCACGCATATAAAATCTGACCTTTTCTATTATGATTATGCCATCTTTGATTTTTAGACAACTCGTTGATGTGTGTGTTCTTTTGTTAGTGATGTCATTAATTCTTTTGCCACTAATTTGGTATTGCGGGTATTGTGATGGTTTTAAATTTCCCTGAAATTTTCCTCAAGCCATGTTTCTTTTGCCTTTTTGCACAATTTCCTAATTTTCCTGTGAATCGCTTCACATTTTTCATGGTTATTTTTATTATTTCTTCTTATTTCCATGAGTTTTAAGATTTCTTC
>JACEFZ010015595.1:60000-77046 GCA_014155875.1 Cepaea nemoralis
AACTAACCAACAACCAATCAACTAACCAGCGAATGATCAACAAACCAACTAACCAACAAACAATCAACCAACCAATTAACCAACTAACCAACAACCAATCAACTAACCAACAAACCATCCACCAATCAATCCACCAATCCAGCTATCCGGCGTTCATTCCTGTACCAGCAAACGTTGACATCTCGTTTAGTTTTAGTTTAGTTTAGTCGATGGATCAACATCACAGCACACGGTTTAATCCATAAGTGCTCCGTTTTCCTCCTAACTCAAACCTGAGTCTGGAGAAACTCAGCTCAATGCACGAACTCCATTGCATCGGCGAGGATCCTGAAATACTTTGGGTAGATTTTTAACTCGAAATTTTGTCCTGGCAGCGCCGTTAGGCTATTCTTTTTCGATTTCAAACTGCCAAGGGATTTTTTACGTGCGCAACAATACACACGGGCGTCCGATCTCACTACCCAGAGACCAGGGGAAATTTTATTACTGGAAGTCCAGATGGATTAAAAAAAAAAAAAAATCCCGGTCCTCACAGGAGCCTGAACGCGGGACCTCCAGCATTCGAGGCGGACACCATACCTCGAGACCTCTGACTTCTCTTTCAGAAAGCAAAAGCAAACTTCTTCTATAGTTGTCATGGAGCGCCTCGTTTCATTTCAGAATGTAGTCTCTCATTCTACACTCCAGATGGACAAACAAGAAAGAATAAAAACCCACTAGAAGAGAAGAAAAAAAAAAAAGGAACGAAAAGAGTGAAAAATAAAATTTCACTGCGCTGCTTTGCGGTATCAACTCTATGACGCAATCTTACACCAGCCAACCGTCTGCTTTCTAGAAACGGTGGGGGAAATCTCAACTCGTGACCATCACTACAGCAGAGAGAAATAGGGACCGGAGAGATGTTGCCTTCCAGCTTGAGAAAATCCCGAGACCCACAGTTTAACGCCTACGCTCGGATTGAGAGATAAGATTGTCAGCCAGAAAACCGTGTGAAATGGCCAACAGCGGTCATAATAGATCATATGCATGATATCTCTTCGCAACACGGAGATAAAGCGAGTTAAAATCTCGGCAAATAAGGAAAGCAAGGATGTAATAGCAGATTGTAAGATATCAGTATGCATGATATAACGACAATCACATTCAGAACAGCGACCGGAGCATGTTTGAGGCGCACAGCGTATCGTCAGTCAAAATTGACTGACTGGTAAAACTAGTCAATAGTGAAAGTAGAGGAGTTAAAGAATACTGGACATCAGGTAACTCACCAGATAAAAAAGTGGAGGATAGAAGACGAAAATGACAAGCAGTATTTAAACTACGGCAGTGAAGACAACCCTCAGACGCAAGCACAAAAGCAAGAAATAGCAACACACACACACACACACACACACACACACACACACACACACACGCACGCACACACACACGCACATATATATATATATATATATATATATATATATATATATATATATATATATATATATATATATTCATTTTGTCTTCTGTTCTGAGGGCCACATTAGTTTTCTGTTTCTGCTACTCTCCCAAACTTTAAACGTGTGGAGTTTCTTTTTTACTTATTGTTCCTGTTCTAATCTTTACTGTTTCACTGTGAAACTTGTGTTCTCGTTGTAGTATGTAATAATTTGGAGAAATCCAACAATATTCAAGCTACGTGAGTGCTTGGCTTACTCATGTACAGGTTACACATGAATATTCATCCTACATGAAGCCAATACACATTTTAGACTGACAACTCAGGAAAAATTCCAGCGGGTGCGCTGTCTATTGATAGCGTCCAAAATAACATTGTTTATTTGTACACAATATCTTTCAATTATACCTTGCCGTCTTGACAGACGATAGTTTGGTATATTGTGCTTCAAAAAGACATAATAACTACACCCCATTGCTGTAGCGAATGTGACTAATCAGGCCAATTCGCGCTGTAAATGTTCGTTCACAGTAGATGCATGTGAACACATGGTCATGTCCACCATCATGCACCATCTTACGTGTCACACGCTCGGTGTGCGATATATCTGCAATAATTTTCTCCTTTGTCTTTATTCCATTTCTGATATTTTCCCTCTATGCAACACGATCAGCGGCGACTTGCTCCCAGTGTGCATTATCAATACCTGTATCAATCATATCCCGCTTATACACATCTTTTTATCGTAGTAGGGGAGGACCCTGAGATCTTTTACCCATCTGTAATTCATCCCCAAAAAAAATGTCCATTGGTATTCTACCATCATTCATCCTCCTAACGTGTTCTATCCATCTAAGTCTACGAAGACTGAGCATCCAACAAACCGCCTCACAGCCTGATCTTTCCAATACTTCAGTATCTGTGATTTTGTCTTGCCACTTAATACCAAGTATTCTACGCAGACACCGCACATGAAAGCTGTTTAAACGTTTCTCTTGGTGCGAGTAAGTTTACCCGGCTTCACTGCCATAAGAAGAGTACTAAGGACACAGGCTTGATAGACAAGGATTTTTGTTTTGGCATTGAGCTTCCTGTTCTCCCGGACTCTTTTTGTTAACCTGTTCATTATTTTTGCTGCCTTACCAATCCTGATGTTGATTTCCTGATCTAGGAATAATTTGCTATATTTACATCTGGTCCTATATAGGTAAAATGGTCTACAATCTCCAGTTCGGCGTCGACAATAAAGATGGATGGTACCCCATGTGCACATTGTGACATAACGTGTGTCCTCTTTTTGCTAATTGTTAAACCAAATTCAGAACAAGCATTGGAGAATGCAAATAGTAAACGTTGTAATTCTTCCTGATATGTAGACACTAGAAACTAACCATCTCCGTTGTTTTATTACAGTTCTCAAAGAAGCCACGGACAGTCAGAAATGAACTCATATAACGGAGCGGCTGATCCTCGTGTAAGGACCCATTGGGAAACCTGCAGACTAAATGTGCAATGTGTCTCACTGTGGATCCTGTTGTCATAAAAGTCTTCGTTAATGGAGCCTTGAAAGTTCAGTAAATATTTTCTACATGGACATGCCATTAATCATCCTAGTAACCTCATGAATAGTTAATAAATGTGGTAGTAATTGTATTAACTCAGTTCTATCTAATTATTTTTGCCAAGTGTACCTGGTTGTGTTGTGTACCTTGGTGGGGGTATCTTTATTACCAAATAGGTTAGGTTGTTAGGGATAATAACCTGCTCTGCCTAGTAGTACATGTAGAGATATAAATCTTCGCATCTAACCTTCTCCTTCCCAATCCTTGGGGATACCAAGACCAGCTACATATTCCCTTTTAACTAGCCAATTTTCAGCTGTTATCTTGAATATCCAGGGACTTAGTTTTCTTTCAGCCTCTACAAGACTTTGGTCCCGAGTTTTCTCTCTGGGATCTGGTCAGTCTGCAGACGACATCCACTCAGCAAGCTTTCGCTTCAGATTTCCACGTAATGGATTCGCTAGCCAAGCGTTCCATTTGGTGTTATTGAAACTACATCGATTCGGCAAGCTTTCGCTTCGGACTTCGACGTAATGGATTCGCTAGCCAAGCGTTCCATTTCGTGTTAATAAGCCGTTTTTCCACCTTTGACTATGCTCACTCAATGAGTTTAAATACAGACTTGCGTAACCACTGCGTGCGACTGGGACGCTTTTTCCACCTTTAGTAACGCTAATAAGATAGGCTACATGTGCTGCCGGCTCAGCATCTTACCTCCATGCAGCAGAGAGCGAGTAACGGCCAAGTGTCTGGACCAAGCATGCAGCAAGCTGAGCATCTCACCTCCCTTTTGCAGTGGATGAGTATCGGCCCGGCCATCACATCTGGGGGAAATTGACTTAGAGACGTTCAGCCATATCACTCAGCTGAGAGCCGTAGAATATGTTTCTGGACCAAGCATGTAGTGACATCGTGCGCCTGATTCGGACTTCGCGTGCAATGGATTTGCTTATCCCTAGCCTTTGACTGTCACCAGTCTACCTGCAATGCAGCAGGTGTGTGTCTCTCTTAGTCTGGTTCCTAACCCTTGACCTGTCCGACATGGGAGACCCTACCAGTAGCTGTGTTACTGTCATAGCTCTTGGGGCCAATGGAACACGCAAGCCCCTCTACCACTGCAAGGTGGAGACACGTCAGAGGGGAGAGGGGGGGATATTTGAGCTTCTACTTGAAGGTTGGGGAGATATTCTGTTTTCTATACGTTGTTTGATTACATATTAAGTTTTCGCGTTGATTGTTGGGGAGATATCCTCTTTTTCATATGGTAGATGCTGAAATAGTATTCTTACTACTTAATCATTATGTTTACTAGTCGATGGATGGACACATATGTTGAGATGCGTTGAGCTAAGGCCCGACATTACTGAACGCTGGACATTCCCATACGCACTCAGTATGAGTTCATCAGCCAGCGAAGAGTCACACTACTAATCGTTCCCACCGCTGTCTGACTGAAAGTTTTGCTGGTCTTCCCTCTCGGTTTTGATATTCTTCCAAAACCCCTGACGATCCCTAGCAATCTCATTCTTTCCACATACGAGTTCTCAGTCTCCCCCCACCCCCTTTCTCTACCTGGTCCCACAGGTGCACGACCACCTCTCCCTGGTCCATAGGTAATCTACCACCAAGAGGTGCATTCCCTAGCAGCCTATCAGCCTGTTCTTTCCCCGCACTCCCGCATGGCCAGGGCAAAACATCCATACAATTCTTACAATCTGTGACCTCTAAAGCGAGATGACCACATGAAACACTCCTTTCTCCACCTTACTAAGCATACTCCTTGAGTCCGTGAGAAGACAATGTGTGTTGCAGTCGTCTCCTCTAGCCAACGGAATGCAGGTGTGACTGCTTCCACCTCCATTCTCATGCTGGAGGTCGTAGCCTCATATGCCATACTCTACTTTTTCAAGTATCGGCCCTGCCCTCACATCCGAGAGGTATTGACTTAGAGGCGTTCAGCCATATCCCTCAGCTGAGAGCCGTAGAATATCTTCGCAATGAAACCCCAACCACTCCATCTGTTTCTCTCCACTGACCCATCAGTATATATCATTATGTCACCTTGATGTGTATTACTCTGGATCAGTTGCTGTACCTTAAACTCTGTACGGCCCGCTGCACTTACGACTCAGTGTTGCTATTACATTGTACCAGTCCGTACTGTCTTCCGGTACTTTTACCCACTTTTTTTCACGATTGATGGTCTCTAGATCACAAACCTGACGGATAGAAGATATATCCGCCTGTGCCATCCAGGGCCTGCCTCATCTTATTCTAAGACCCTTGACCATATCCATGGCTTCATGCAGGGGCTGATCCCTATCTGCAGCAACTCTCAGGTACTATTTGGCCTGAAGGACCCTATGCCTATCCGCTATTTATGGTAGTGCCAGGATATGCCTCATGCATATAATTGGTGTGTCCTTTGTGCACCCCAGAATCACACGCTTGGTCACATTTCGTATGCGCTCCAACCTTTCATACTGACTTTGATACTGTCAGGAGTCCCAAACCATACTTAATGACATAATTTATTAACTGCTGAATGAGCCTGTAAAGAGCATCCTCTGCTCTACCCCCGATGCTGCCATCATCCTCAAAGCATTTAGTCCCCTACCAGCCTTCACCATCAAAGCCGCCACATGATCTTTAAAAGACAAACACCTGTCAAAGGTGATACCCAAGTGCTTTAATTCACTCTCTCGACTAAGAGGACATCCATTCATTATAATACATGGGACATCTGCATTCACAATCTGGTTATCCATTGATTACCACACAACTGATGCCTTTTCTGGGTTTATAACGGCACCTGCGTTCCTGCACCACACTGTCACCCTGTTTACTGCCACGTGTAAATCTGCAGCCAAACTATCCCTATCTATGTCCTGTCTGTACATCAGCACATCATCTGCAAACGTCAAGATTCGACCAACACCTGGTGTCTCAATAGCTGCGACTTCGCTGGTGTAGACATTAAAGAGCACTGGGGACAAGACAGATCCTTGTGGCAACCCAGGTGTAATAGTACAGGGTCAGAAGTTCAGGAACCCATGCACAGTGTAACCTTACGCTCATAAAGGACTGCCGCAACCCATCTGACAAGGCAAGGGCAGACCTCCATATCCAACAGAGTGTATATCAACCGATCATACCTAACCCTGTTATACGCATCCTCCAGGTCAAGAGCTACCGTCACTGTGTCCTGTTTATCATGGAAGCCATCATAGACATCACATGAAAACGTATCCGAATTGGCCCAGATGTCCTTCCCAGGCCGGTAACTCCCGAGCCCTTCGGGAAGCAGATTACGACTTTCCAAATATCGCTGGAACCTGCGGGATACTATCTTTTCGAGGACTTTGCCAAAGGTGTTTTGCAGGGCTATGATTCGGTATCAATTAAGTATGGAGTGACCCTTACCTGATTTTGGGAGTAGGACCAAGTAGCTGCGCAGCCAATCCTGAGGTACTTCCGCCGTATTCATGTTTAGGTTGAAACAAAGAGCCAGGTCTCCATCTCCTCCAAGTCACTATCCTTAATGTTACTCATATGGGATTACCTCACCCCGTCCGGGCCTGGCGCTGTGTCTTTAGCCCTCTTCGGTACCCGTCTAACATCCTCCACCTAAACTTCACAGTCCTCCTTCCTAGTGAGTGGTTACAAGGCTTCTCTGACCATATCTATAATATTAGCTTGTTGTTTAAAAAAAAACGTACAAGAAGAGCCTCTAATTTGTCCTGGTCAGTTGTCATAGGTCGGTTGTTATCATAATAAACGGTACCATGTGTACCAGGAATCGCTTGTCTGTTCATCTGCCGGTGCAGCTTCCAGAGTTTACCTAATGTCACATCTCCGACGACTTCATTTATAAACTGTTCCCACTTCATCCTTTTTGCCTCTGATGGCTGGAGTTTAAAATCTTGCACTTTATTATACCGACTTCTCCAATGCTGTGACAAGTGAATTTGTTGCTCTCCTCACGCTCTGTCACTTCCTTATAGCCAGCCTCTTTTCCCCCCATGATGTCTCCACCTCTGGTGTCCACCATGGTGGTTGGGTTAAGAGTATTCTTGTTGGTTTAGACCGTCTCTGTGATCTAAGGCGTCCCAAGAGCGAAGAGTGGTCACAATCATAACTGAATGCTCTGCGGGCTTTTATAGCCCTGACTGTGCTGAACTTAGAGGTATCAGTACAGAACAGGGGGCGTGGTCGCTTCCATGATCCCCAAGGACACTCCATTGTATGTCTAATGCCTTGTGATACAAGTGCAAGGTCGTTCGCCGTGTCATGGTCCCCCGGTCTCATTGCTAGCCTAGTTGGCGTCCCGTCATTTATACTGATTACATCTGTCTCAAGCACGGCCTTAGCAAGAGCACTACCCTGACTGTTGTCTCGCGACCTGTCCTACTCTTTGGCACCTGCATTAAAGTCACCACACATCAGATACCTGGTACCAGGGGTATCCGCTGAACCTTTCAACCATTCCAATCTCTCTGCTTGCACACGATTCCCCATTTATATATATATATATATATATATATATATATATATATATATATATAAATGGGGAATCGTGTGCAAGCAGAGAGATTGGAATGGTTGAAAGGTTCAGCGGATACCCCTGGTACCAGGTATCTGATGTGTGGTGACTTTAATGCAGGTGCCAAAGAGTAGGACAGGTCGCGAGACAACAGTCAGGGTAGTGCTCTTGCTAAGGCCGTGCTTGAGACAGATGTAATCAGTATAAATGACGGGACGCCAACTAGGCTAGCAATGAGACCGGGGGACCATGACACGGCGAACGACCTTGCACTTGTATCACAAGGCATTAGACATACAATGGAGTGTCCTTGGGGATCATGGAAGCGACCACGCCCCCTGTTCTGTACTGATACCTCTAAGTTCAGCACAGTCAGGGCTATAAAGCCCGCAGAGCATTCAGTTATGATTGTGACCACTCTTCGCTCTTGGGACGCCTTAGATCACAGAGACGGTCTAAACCAACAAGAATACTCTTAACCCAACCACCATGGTGGACACCAGAGGTGGAGACATCATGGGGGGGAAAAGAGGCTGGCTATAAGGAAGTGACAGAGCGTGAGGAGAGCAACAAATTCACTTGTCACAGCATTGGAGAAGTCGGTATAATAAAGTGCAAGATTTTAAACTCCAGCCATCAGAGGCAAAAAGGATGAAGTGGGAACAGTTTATAAATGAAGTCGTCGGAGATGTGACATTAGGTAAACTCTGGAAGCTGCACCGGCAGATGAACAGACAAGCGATTCCTGGTACACATGGTACCGTTTATTATGATAACAACCGACCTATGACAACTGACCAGGACAAATTAGAGGCTCTTCTTGTACGTATTTTTTTTAAACAACAAGCTAATATTATAGACTATGGTCAGAGAAGCCTTGTAACCACTCACTAGGAAGGAGGACTGTGAAGTTTAGGTGGAGGATGTTAGACGGGTACCGAAGAGGGCTAAAGACACAGCGCCAGGCCCGGACGGGGTGAGGTAATCCCATATGAGTAACATTAAGGATAGTGACTTGGAGGAGATGGAGACCTGGCTCTTTGTTTCAACCTAAACATGAATACGGCGGAAGTACCTCAGGATTGGCTGCGCAGCTACTTGGTCCTACTCCCAAAGTCAGGTAAGGGTCACTCCATACTTAATTGATACCGAATCATAGCCCTGCAAAACACCTTTGGCAAAGTCCTCGAAAAGATAGTATCCCGCAGGTTCCAGCGATATTTGGAAAGTCGTAATCTGCTTCCCGAAGGGCTCGGGAGTTACCGGCCTGGGAAGGACATCTGGGCCAATTCGGATACGTTTTCATGTGATGTCTATGATGGCTTCCATGATAAACAGGACACAGTGACGGTAGCTCTTGACCTGGAGGATGCGTATAACAGGGTTAGGTATGATCGGTTGATATACACTCTGTTGGATATGGAGGTCTGCCCTTGCCTTGTCAGATGGGTTGCGGCAGTCCTTTATGAGCGTAAGGTTACACTGTGCATGGGTTCCTGAACTTCTGACCCTGTACTATTACACCTGGGTTGCCACAAGGATCTGTCTTGTCCCCAGTGCTCTTTAATGTCTACACCAGCGAAGTCGCAGCTATTGAGACACCAGGTGTTGGTCGAATCTTGACGTTTGCAGATGATGTGCTGATGTACAGACAGGACATAGATAGGGATAGTTTGGCTGCAGATTTACACGTGGCAGTAAACAGGGTGACAGTGTGGTGCAGGAACGCAGGTGCCGTTATAAACCCAGAAAAGGCATCAGTTGTGTGGTAATCAATGGATAACCAGATTGTGAATGCAGATGTCCCATGTATTATAATGAATGGATGTCCTCTTAGTCGAGAGAGTGAATTAAAGCACTTGGGTATCACCTTTGACAGGTGTTTGTCTTTTAAAGATCATGTGGCGGCTTTGATGGTGAAGGCTGGTAGGGGACTAAATGCTTTGAGGATGATGGCAGCATCGGGGGTAGAGCAGAGGATGCTCTTTACAGGCTCATTCAGCAGTTAATAAATTATGTCATTAAGTATGGTTTGGGACTCCTGACAGTATCAAAGTCAGTATGAAAGGTTGGAGCGCATACGAAATGTGACCAAGCGTGTGATTCTGGGGTGCACAAAGGACACACCAATTATATGCATGAGGCATATCCTGGCACTACCATAAATAGCGGATAGGCATAGGGTCCTTCAGGCCAAATAGTACCTGAGAGTTGCTGCAGATAGGGATCAGCCCCTGCATGAAGCCATGGATATGGTCAAGGGTCTTAGAATAAGATGAGGCAGGCCCTGGATGGCACAGGCGGATATATCTTCTATCCGTCAGGTTTGTGATCTAGAGACCATCAATCGTGAAAAAAGTGGGTAAAAGTACCGGAAGACAGTACGGACTGGTACAATGTAATAGCAACACTGAGTCGTAAGTGCAGCGGGCCGTACAGAGTTTAAGGTACAGCAACTGATCCAGAGTAATACACATCAAGGTGACATAATGATATATACTGATGGGTCAGTGGAGAGAAACAGATGGAGTGGTTGGGGTTTCATTGCGAAGATATTCTACGGCTCTCAGCTGAGGGATATGGCTGAACGCCTCTAAGTCAATACCTCTCGGATGTGAGGGCAGGGCCGATACTTGAAAAAGTAGAGTATGGCATATGAGGCTACGACCTCCAGCATGAGAATGGAGGTGGAAGCAGTCACACCTGCATTCCGTTGGCTAGAGGAGACGACTGCAACACACATTGTCTTCTCACGGACTCAAGGAGTATGCTTAGTAAGGTGGAGAAAGGAGTGTTTCATGTGGTCATCTCGCTTTAGAGGTCACAGATTGTAAGAATTGTATGGATGTTTTGCCCTGGCCATGCGGGAGTGCGGGGAAAGAACAGGCTGATAGGCTGCTAGGGAATGCACCTCTTGGTGGTAGATTACCTATGGACCAGGGAGAGGTGGTCGTGCACCTGTGGGACCAGGTAGAGAAAGGGGGTGGGGGGAGACTGAGAACTCGTATGTGGAAAGAATGAGATTGCTAGGGATCGTCAGGGGTTTTGGAAGAATATCAAAACCGAGAGGGAAGACCAGCAAAACTTTCAGTCAGACAGCGGTGGGAACGATTAGTAGTGTGACTCTTCGCTGGCTGATGAACTCATACTGAGTGCGTATGGGAATGTCCAGCGTTCAGTAATGTCGGGCCTTAGCTCAACGCATCTCAACATATGTGTCCATCCATCGACTAGTAAACATAATGATTAAGTAGTAAGAATACTATTTCAGCATCTACCATATGAAAAAGAGGATATCTCCCCAACAATCAACGCGAAAACTTAATATGTAATCAAACAACGTATAGAAAACAGAATATCTCCCCAACCTTCAAGTAGAAGCTCAAATATCCCCCCTCTCCCCTCTGACGTGTCTCCACCTTGCAGTGGTAGAGGGGCTTGCGTGTTCCATTGGCCCCAAGAGCTATGACAGTAACACAGCTACTGGTAGGGTCTCCCATGTCGGACAGGTCAAGGGTTAGGAACCAGACTAAGAGAGACACACACCTGCTGCATTGCAGGTAGACTGGTGACAGTCAAAGGCTAGGGATAAGCAAATCCATTGCACGCGAAGTCCGAATCAGGCGCACGATGTCACTACATGCTTGGTCCAGAAACATATTCTACGGCTCTCAGCTGAGTGATATGGCTGAACGTCTCTAAGTCAATTTTCCCCCAGATGTGATGGCCGGGCCGATACTCATCCACTGCAAAAGGGAGGTGAGATGCTCAGCTTGCTGCATGCTTGGTCCAGACACTTGGCCGTTACTCGCTCTCTGCTGCATGGAGGTAAGATGCTGAGCCGGCAGCACATGTAGCCTATCTTATTAGCGTTACTAAAGGTGGAAAAAGCGTCCCAGTCGCACGCAGTGGTTACGCAAGTCTGTATTTAAACTCATTGAGTGAGCATAGTCAAAGGTGGAAAAAACGGCTTATTAACACGAAATGGAACGCTTGGCTAGCGAATCCATTACGTCGAAGTCCGAAGCGAAAGCTTGCCGAATCGATGTAGTTTCAATAACACCAAATGGAACGCTTGGCTAGCGAATCCATTACGTGGAAATCTGAAGCGAAAGCTTGCTGAGTGGATGTCGTCTGCAGACTGACCAGATCCCAGAGAGAAACTCGGGACCAAAGTCTTGTAGAGGCTGAAAGAAAACTAAGTCCCTGGATATTCAAGATAACAGCTGAAAATTGGCTAGTTAAAAGGGAATATGTAGCTGGTCTTGGTATCCCCAAGGATTGGGAAGGAGAAGGTTAGATGCGAAGATTTATATCTCTACATGTACTACTAGGCAGAGCAGGTTATTATCCCTAACAACCTAACCTATTTTGGTAATAAAGATACCCCCACCAAGGTACACAACACAACCAGGTACACTTGGCAAAAATAATTAGATAGAACTGAGTTAATACAATTACTACCACATTTATTAACTATTCATGAGGTTACTAGGATGATTAATGGCATGTCCATGTAGAAAATATTTACTGAACTTTCAAGGCTCCATTAACGAAGACTTTTATGACAACAGGATCCACAGTGAGACACATTGCACATTTAGTCTGCAGGTTTCCCAATGGGTCCTTACACGAGGATCAGCCGCTCCGTTATATGAGTTCATTTCTGACTGTCCGTGGCTTCTTTGAGAACTGTAATAAAACAACGGAGATGGTTAGTTTCTAGTGTCTACATATCAGGAAGAATTACAACGTTTACTATTTGCATTCTCCAATGCTTGTTCTGAATTTGGTTTAACAATTAGCAAAAAGAGGACACACGTTATGTCACAATGTGCACATGGGGTACCATCCATCTTTATTGTCGACGCCGAACTGGAGATTGTAGACCATTTTACCTATATAGGACCAGATGTAAATATAGCAAATTATTCCTAGATCAGGAAATCAACATCAGGATTGGTAAGGCAGCAAAAATAATGAACAGGTTAACAAAAAGAGTCCGGGAGAACAGGAAGCTCAATGCCAAAACAAAAATCCTTGTCTATCAAGCCTGTGTCCTTAGTACTCTTCTTATGGCAGTGAAGCCGGGTAAACTTACTCGCACCAAGAGAAACGTTTAAACAGCTTTCATGTGCGGTGTCTGCGTAGAATACTTGGTATTAAGTGGCAAGACAAAATCACAGATACTGAAGTATTGGAAAGATCAGGCTGTGAGGCGGTTTGTTGGATGCTCAGTCTTCGTAGACTTAGATGGATAGAACACGTTAGGAGGATGAATGATGGTAGAATACCAATGGACATTTTTTTTTGGGGATGAATTACAGATGGGTAAAAGATCTCAGGGTCCTCCCCTACTACGATAAAAAGATGTGTATAAGCGGGAAAAATGGATTGTAAGATGAGGCAGGCCCTGGATGGCACAGGCGGATATATCTTCTATCCGTCAGGTTTGTGATCTAGAGACCATCAATCGTGAAAAAAGTGGGTAAAAGTACCGGAAGACAGTACGGACTGGTACAATGTAATAGCAACACTGAGTCGTAAGTGCAGCGGGCCGTACAGAGTTTAAGGTACAGCAACTGATCCAGAGTAATACACATCAAGGTGACATAATGATATATACTGATGGGTCAGTGGAGAGAAACAGATGGAGTGGTTGGGGTTTCATTGCGAAGATATTCTACGGCTCTCAGCTGAGGGATATGGCTGAACGCCTCTAAGTCAATACCTCTCGGATGTGAGGGCAGGGCCGATACTTGAAAAAGTAGAGTATGGCATATGAGGCTACGACCTCCAGCATGAGAATGGAGGTGGAAGCAGTCACACCTGCATTCCGTTGGCTAGAGGAGACGACTGCAACACACATTGTCTTCTCACGGACTCAAGGAGTATGCTTAGTAAGGTGGAGAAAGGAGTGTTTCATGTGGTCATCTCGCTTTAGAGGTCACAGATTGTAAGAATTGTATGGATGTTTTGCCCTGGCCATGCGGGAGTGCGGGGAAAGAACAGGCTGATAGGCTGCTAGGGAATGCACCTCTTGGTGGTAGATTACCTATGGACCAGGGAGAGGTGGTCGTGCACCTGTGGGACCAGGTAGAGAAAGGGGGTGGGGGGAGACTGAGAACTCGTATGTGGAAAGAATGAGATTGCTAGGGATCGTCAGGGGTTTTGGAAGAATATCAAAACCGAGAGGGAAGACCAGCAAAACTTTCAGTCAGACAGCGGTGGGAACGATTAGTAGTGTGACTCTTCGCTGGCTGATGAACTCATACTGAGTGCGTATGGGAATGTCCAGCGTTCAGTAATGTCGGGCCTTAGCTCAACGCATCTCAACATATGTGTCCATCCATCGACTAGTAAACATAATGATTAAGTAGTAAGAATACTATTTCAGCATCTACCATATGAAAAAGAGGATATCTCCCCAACAATCAACGCGAAAACTTAATATGTAATCAAACAACGTATAGAAAACAGAATATCTCCCCAACCTTCAAGTAGAAGCTCAAATATCCCCCCTCTCCCCTCTGACGTGTCTCCACCTTGCAGTGGTAGAGGGGCTTGCGTGTTCCATTGGCCCCAAGAGCTATGACAGTAACACAGCTACTGGTAGGGTCTCCCATGTCGGACAGGTCAAGGGTTAGGAACCAGACTAAGAGAGACACACACCTGCTGCATTGCAGGTAGACTGGTGACAGTCAAAGGCTAGGGATAAGCAAATCCATTGCACGCGAAGTCCGAATCAGGCGCACGATGTCACTACATGCTTGGTCCAGAAACATATTCTACGGCTCTCAGCTGAGTGATATGGCTGAACGTCTCTAAGTCAATTTCCCCCAGATGTGATGGCCGGGCCGATACTCATCCACTGCAAAAGGGAGGTGAGATGCTCAGCTTGCTGCATGCTTGGTCCAGACACTTGGCCGTTACTCGCTCTCTGCTGCATGGAGGTAAGATGCTGAGCCGGCAGCACATGTAGCCTATCTTATTAGCGTTACTAAAGGTGGAAAAAGCGTCCCAGTCGCACGCAGTGGTTTACGCAAAATCTGTATTTAAACTCATTGAGTGAGCATAGTCAAAGGTGGGAAAAAAAACGGCTTATTAACACGAAATGGAACGCTTGGCTAGCGAATCCATTACGTCGAAGTCCGAAGCGAAAGCTTGCCGAATCGATGTAGTTTCAATAACACCAAATGGAACGCTTGGCTAGCGAATCCATTACGTGGAAATCTGAAGCGAAAAGCTTGCTGAGTGGATGTCGTCTGCAGACTGACCAGATCCCAGAGAGAAAACTCGGGACCAAAGTCTTGTAGAGGCTGAAAGAAAACTAAGTCCCTGGATATTCAAGATAACAGCGGGAAAATTGGCTATTTTAAAAGGGAATATGTAGCTGGTCTTGGTATCCCAAGGATTGGGAAGGAGAAGGTTAGATGCGAAGATTTATATCTCTACATGTACTACTAGGCAGAGCAGGTTATTATCCCTAACAACCTAACCTATTTGGTAATAAAGATACCCCCACCAAGGTACACAACACAACCAGGTACACTTGGCAAAAATAATTAGATAGAACTGAGTTAATACAATTACTACCACATTTATTAACTATTCATGAGGTTACTAGGATGATTAATGGCATGTCCATGTAGAAAATATTTACTGAACTTTCAAGGCTCCATTAACGAAGACTTTTATGACAACAGGATCCACAGTGAGACACATTGCACATTTAGTCTGCAGGTTTCCCAATGGGTCCTTACACGAGGATCAGCCGCTCCGTTATATGAGTTCATTTCTGACTGTCCGTGGCTTCTTTGAGAACTGTAATAAAAACAACGGAGATGGTTAGTTTCTAGTGTCTACATATCAGGAAGAATTACAACGTTTACTATTTGCATTCTCCAATGCTTGTTCTGAATTTGGTTTAACAATTAGCAAAAAGAGGACACACGTTATGTCACAATGTGCACATGGGGTACCATCCATCTTTATTGTCGACGCCGAACTGGAGATTGTAGACCATTTTACCTATATAGGACCAGATGTAAATATAGCAAATTATTCCTAGATCAGGAAATCAACATCAGGATTGGTAAGGCAGCAAAAATAATGAACAGGTTAACAAAAAAGAGTCCGGGAGAACAGGAAGCTCAATGCCAAAACAAAAATCCTTGTCTATCAAGCCTGTGTCCTTAGTACTCTTCTTATGGCAGTGAAGCCGGGTAAACTTACTCGCACCAAGAGAAACGTTTAAACAGCTTTCATGTGCGGTGTCTGCGTAGAATACTTGGTATTAAGTGGCAAGACAAAATCACAGATACTGAAGTATTGGAAAGATCAGGCTGTGAGGCGGTTTGTTGGATGCTCAGTCTTCGTAGACTTAGATGGATAGAACACGTTAGGAGGATGAATGATGGTAGAATACCAATGGACATTTTTTTTTGGGGATGAATTACAGATGGGTAAAAGATCTCAGGGTCCTCCCCTACTACGATAAAAAGATGTGTATAAGCGGGATATGATTGATACAGGTATTGATAATGCACACTGGGAGCAAGTCGCCGCTGATCGTGTTGCATAGAGGGAAAATATCAGAAATGGAATAAAGACAAAGGAGAAAATTATTGCAGATATATCGCACACCGAGCGTGTGACACGTAAGATGGTGCATGATGGTGGACATGACCATGTGTTCACATGCATCTACTGTGAACGAACATTTACAGCGCGAATTGGCCTGATTAGTCACATTCGCTACAGCAATGGGGTGTAGTTATTATGTCTTTTTGAAGCACAATATACCAAACTATCGTCTGTCAAGACGGCAAGGTATAATTGAAAGATATTGTGTACAAATAAACAATGTTATTTTGGACGCTATCAATAGACAGCGCACCCGCTGGAATTTTTCCTGAGTTGTCAGTCTAAAATGTGTATTGGCTTCATGTAGGATGAATATTCATGTGTAACCTGTACATGAGTAAGCCAAGCACTCACGTAGCTTGAATATTGTTGGATTTCTCCAAATTATTACATACTACAACGAGAACACAAGTTTCACAGTGAAACAGTAAAGATTAGAACAGGAACAATAAGTAAAAAAGAAACTCCACACGTTTAAAGTTTGGGAGAGTAGCAGAAACAGAAAACTAATGTGGCCCTCAGAACAGAAGACAAAATGAATATATATATATATATATATATATATATATATATATATATATATATATATATATATATATATGTGCGTGTGTGTGTGCGTGCGTGTGTGTGTGTGTGTGTGTGTGTGTGTGTGTGTGTGTGTGTGTGTTGCTATTTCTTGCTTTTTTGCTTGCGTCTGAGGGTTGTCTTCACTGCCGTAGTTTAAATACTGCTTGTCATTTTCGTCTTCTATCCTCCACTTTTTTATCTGGTGAGTTACCTGATGTCCAGTATTCTTTAACTCCTCTACTTTCACTATTGACTAGTTTTACCAGTCAGTCAATTTTGACTGACGA
>JACEFZ010015596.1:0-15693 GCA_014155875.1 Cepaea nemoralis
ACGAGCGTATGTGATGGAAAGTGGGGGAGGTTTATCAGAAGAGAGTAATTTAAAAGTTGTTGAAGTGCACAGTGAGAAGAACAAGAAAATAAATTAAGAAATGGTTGTTGGTGGAAGGAAATTAGACAAAACAACAGACATCACCAACACTAATAGAAAGATCAAATAGACCCACAACAAGGCAAGTAGTTGTGGTTCCTAGAGTATATCAAAACATGCGATAAACTAAGTTTGTAGCCAGAGTAACTAACAACGAATGTCTGAAAGAAGTTAATGAAACTAGAACAATGTATACAACATTAAGAAAGAGACCAATAGTTTGTTTGGTCGTGTGATGCGAAGAACGATCTTGGAGAATAGCTTGACAATTGGAATGCTAAAGGGGAAGAGAGACAAACAAGAGAAATGATGCTGGATAGTCTGAGATAGTGGGGTGGTGGAATAGCATCGCCAGAGCTGAGCCAGAACACCAAAGACCGATATTTGCGAGGATTCATGAACAACATCTGTATATTCTTTTGAAAATGATGACTAAAGCTAGAGAAAATAATATAATAATTTCATGGAACATACCTTTTCTTGTGTACAAGCGCTGGGAGTTGATCCACGACACTGGCGACAACAATAGCAAGTGAAGAACCCCGCTGTCACTGGCTGGCAGTTATGTAGAATGGTGACGGCAGACCACTGAGTGTGACTGAAGTGTCACGAAGTACTGTTTCCATCTTATTAAGATTTTTTTTTTATTATTTGTGTGTGTGTGTGTGTTTTTTGTTTCCTTATTGGTTCTCCATTTTCGCTGTTAATTATTTCAGTTGGGTCAAAAGGATTCTCCTCAGGATCTCATTGCAAAGTTTCTAGTTACCTCCTTGTATTTTTTTTTTTTTTTTTTTAATTTACGATTTCTCCTTACCATAAAGAAAAAGTTTATCAACGAAAATCACAGTAAATGAGGAGATACAAGAACAAGTAACACGGTTTCTCCTATCTTAGACATATAATACCAGAGGATGGCAGTAGTGAAATAGAAATTTAAAATAAAAAAAAAAAAAAGAAAAACATAGGAATAACCAACAAAAATTTTTTCAACAGTATGAAAGCGATATTAACAACTACAGAGAGATTAACAACGCGTTAAAAAATGCGACTTGTAAAATACTACGTATAATGAACACCGCTGTATGGCGCGGAAGCCTAACATGGAACAGCGCCCATATTGTGGTTATGTTATGGTTAGTGTGGTTATGTTATGGTTATTGTGGTTATGTTATGGTTATTGTGGTTATGTTATGGTTATTGTGGTTATGTTATTGTTATTGCGGTTACATCTGATTATATGTTATGTTCTTGTTTTAACCACCAATCTCTCACACCCATATTTCTGTTAGTTATATCTGTATATTGTTCTGTTGTTACAGAATGACTGCAGACGAGGCCATAACGGACCGCGTGCTAACCGAACTGTGCACCAACCCGTTCCATTATTGCACTGGGTGCATCGAGGAACAGGGAAACCAGTTGGCCCACTCATGTCTGAGTGAAACTTTTGAGGAAGCTGTGGATGCCCATTTAAGAGGTGTCATGGAGCGTCTTCTGACGAAGGAAGAACTAATAGACTTGGGATTCAACAGATTAAGGAGGCGTGTTCTTCGACAAGAACAAGAGCGCCCTCCCCAATCACCTCAACCTACACGCCACACCATGCCAAAACACTACAACTGGTTCAGACCCCGAGCCATATCACTCTCCTCGGATTGTGAAATTATTTCACCACCAATCCAACCCAGTACTCCACCACAAAATACACAACCTCTCCAAAGCTGGAGTAGTGTGGATACCTTTTTAATCGAGGAGACCACACCATCACCACCACCGCCACCACATAATACACCCCCTCTCCACAGCTGGATGAGTGCGGAGACGGTTATTTACGATGACCCAGAAGATTGCATACTTCTCCCAACACCACCCCCTATTGTTATAACGATAGATTAAATGTAAGTTTGTTCTTGTTTTCCGTTCTCGTGTTTTTATGCCTTGTTGTTGCCGGTGTATTCAAAGCATCTTATGTCAAAATAAACTTATAAAACGACACCTGTTAGTTCTTCTTTTAGTTTTGCTGGTATATCAACTGTCTTATTTTGTCATGAGGTCAACATAGTTGACAGGTTTGTTATGTTGATAGAGCTCGGCGTAGCTGATCAGTTTAACACATTTAGAGTGTTGAAGTGTTACATAGAACCTGAACTTTTGTCTGGTTGTGAAACGTGGACACTGAGGCGACAAGATCACCTATATCTAATGGTAATAGAATGGTGGTTTTCTACAACATTCCAGTCATACAGAGCAAGGGAATACTACACGACCTAGGTATTGTCTGGTATTATTAAGCACTCTGAGTCAATGCAGCACACCACCACCCCGTTTACCACCGAGTACACGTCTTCATCCACTCATCCACGTTCTCTTCCCAGTCTGTACACTTGTGTCAATTGGGGGACTTTTTGTTGGTGTATACATTAAAACGCACTGGGGATATGATAGAACCTGACGACAACACAGGTGTAATAGTACACGTATCAGAAGTCATGTAAGTTGCACCCAAATCGACTGCGGTTGACTTCGACCCAGTATGTAGAGTTTTGGAAATAAGGGTCACAGCCTCTACATCACAGACAAAAGAGTAGGCGATGTGAAGTTGATGCAATACATATAGCCTGTATTATCCCACCCCACTACCACTAATAATAACCGCCATATTAATAATTAAATTACAAAATAAAAAACCATCTTTTAATTTTCCCAACCTTCCGGCTTAGCCACGACGCCACCTGTGGAAGAGCATCGTACTCCTAACCATTACACAGCAACAATAGTCCCACACCGCCCACCTCAAGCCTGATAGACAACTCGACCACTACGACTCCACCCCCCAACACCGCTTAACAATGAAGCACCATTTAAAAAAAACATTCCCAACCTCCCGGCTTAGCCACGACGCCCCGCCCCGCGCACACGCACACGATCGCCCACCCCAACCTCGGACACACATACACACGATCACCCACCCGCTCCCCTCACTTCCGCCTCGCTGCCGCTCCGCCCGCGCATAAACATCTTTTAATCTTCACCCACCATCCACTACTACAACTAACAATAACCGCCATCTTTAAATCACACAACAACAAAAAGAGACCTGAAATAATAACAATAGCCGCCATCTTTAAATCACACAACAAAAACGGATGTCATAAGACCAGAAATAAGTTATGTCCCCTTTGGATCCGGATCCGGAATGCGGATCCATTTTTCACCGGATCGTGTGACGTCACATATAGCTTATATAAGAAAATATTGCGGATCCGGATCCGCATTTGGGGGGGATAAACCTCCTACTATACTACTACCCAAGCGTTAAACACCATCCTGGGAGCTGGAAAAGGGACATCCAAAAAAGCCATGGGGGTAGCACTGGGTGTACTACCACTGTGTCTGAGGGGTAAACAGCTGACGTATAACTACTGGGTAAAGGCAGCACAAGACGAAGCCCACCCTGGATACCAAACATTCAGTGACAACCTCAGCAAATGGGGAGGCATCCCAATAGTAAAACTGCAAAGATCGGCAGGATGGGAAGCAGCAGAGATGATGAAGGAAGAAACCATGCTAGCAGAATCCCTGAAACAGACAAGACGGTTTAAACCAACAATCCTACCATGGGAACTAACAGTCCCATTGACAGACACGAGCCTAGCGAAGACCATCACCAAAGACACGGAGGACACAGATGCAAGAGACGCGGCCGAGGCGTAAGTAGAAGATATCAATAAGGACAACCTCATAATATACACATACGGGTCCAAGAACGAACAGGGAGAGGTAGGAGCAGGAGTAGTGGTCCCAGACTGGAAGCTGAGGAAACAGTTCAAACTAACAGACCAGACAGCAGTATGCACGGCCGACCAGAAAGAATGAGACAGCGAGGAGTGACGAGAGGATCTGGCCGACGCTCGACACTCAGAGGAATTAGAGACGGACATATAATCAGGTTGCTACTGGTACTATTGGTGTTGGATCTCTTCGCTGGCTGCTGAGGATAAGGACGGGGCGCTTATGGGAATGCTCCGAATGCTGTGATGTCGGTTCCTAAATCAATCAATCAATCAACACTACATTAAGGCATAAGAAGGGACGAGAAGAATTAAAAGATGAAGAGAAAATGAAAAAAAAATGAATTACAAAATATACTACTTAACAATCCCAGGCTGTGACAATATATTTTACCGTAATATAATATACATAATATTTTATCGAAGTGAGTATTCACAAAAATGTCCCATATTTTATTTGGCAAATAAAATTCACATTAAACAAAGACATCTATTGGAACCATCGATTCCGACACTCGATCACCCCGTCGTTACCTGGGGGATGCGCCCGCCGGCAGCTTCAGCAGATCCATAGAGCACACTTTATTCACAAAATTCGAGGTTCTTAGTTCTATATGTTAGTTTGTAATGTTTAATATTGTTTATTAAAAAGTTTTTTTTTTAAAGTTGCAAGTTGAACTCCAGCCTCCCGCGAGACAGGCGAAGACACTAACACTACACTACAGAAAACACATTGTTGGTTCCACAAACATTAATAATGTAGTTAAGAGATTTTTTTTAAATTTGGTTCGAATACAGTCTCGTATTATTTACAAATTTTTGTGAATAGTTACTTCGATTCTTAAAGTGTAGATAAGCAGAACAGAATCCCAGACATGATCCTTGTGATAAAGTTACCCAAAAGGGTTGCTTGATGATGATGGGGAGTTGGATAACCTGATCGAGGCACGTCTATGTTTCGATACACTGGTTTTCTCGGATGTTCATACCGGCATAGGATGCCAGTATTTCTCTTCTTTTATAATGCCCGAGTGGCCCTGGCAAGATCAAGTGCAGATACTACACTTTGATCTTAGCCAAAATGCCGAGAAGCTTATGACTTTAAAGTTGTTAATATGGAAGCAGGCATCGTGTATTATGTATAAAATTAAAAGCGATTTGTTAGGGAAAACTACTGTATATAAGCCTTTGGCAGATACGGGAGGTCGCTTAAGACGACAAATCGTCCCATGGCAATTAATTAGTAAATATGTACACGGATAAAGAAAATAACAAGTTGGTGGAACGCAGAAGTAAAGAAAGCGGTAAAAGAAAAAAAGGAAAAATATAAAAAGTGGTTGAAGAGCAAACAGGAATGTGATTACAGAGAATACAGAATAGCGCGAAGACATGTGAGTAGAATAGTAAAGAGGGAAAAACAGAAAGACTGGGAAGAGTATGGAGAAACCCTAAATAAAAACTACAAGGAGGCAACCAGAAACTTCTACAAAAAGATAAGTGCAATGCGAACCAGAGGAGAACCCTTTGACCCAACTGAAATAATTAACAGCGAAAATGGAGAACCAATAAGTGAACAAAATCAGATCCTAATAAGATGGAAGCAGTATTTCGAACAACTTCTCAACATCCCATCAGATGTCACAGGAATTCAAGAGACCTACACAGATGTCACCGAGGAACTAGAACCAGACATACTAAAAGAAGAAATTATAGAAGCCATCAGATTAGCCCCATTGAACAAATCACCAGGACAGGATGAAATACCAAATGAACTAATTAAAGCAGCAAGGGAAGTAGGAACAGCTTGGCTACATAGACTATTCAACCATGTTTGGGTAGAACAACAGACACCACGAGTCTGGGGAAACGCCATAATTATCCCAATTTGGAAAAACAAAGGCAGCAAAAGAGATTGCACACAATACAGAGGCATTTCACTGTTGAGTCATACTGGGAAAATATTTTGCAAAATTCTTGAAAAAAGATTACGAACTACTTTAGAACCCCAGCTAAGCGAAACGCAGCTTGGATTTAGGAAAAACAAAGGATGCACAGACGCCATTTTTGCTCTTAGACAACTTATACAAAAATCAATTGAATTCAATGAAACACTCTACTTAGCCTTTGTTGACCAAGAAAAGGCATTCGATAGGGTAGATAGAAACAAGCTGTGGGAAATCCTTAAACAATATGGAGTGAGTACACATCTAACAAACCTATGTAGAAGTTTATACAACAACAGTGAATGCATAGTGAGAGCAACTGGAGGACACTCAGAACCCTTCACCATAAGATCTGGAGTACGACAAGGTTGTGTCCTGTCCCCTCTCTTGTTCATAACATATATAGACAACATATGTAAAGAAACCAGCCAAGCAGATACAGCAAGAATACCGCATGACGAGAACACAGAAGAAGAACCATCTGCAAATCTAACCATTAGAGAACTCCTGTTTGCGGACGACCAAGCACTAATAGCAAAATCAGAAGCTGAATTACAAGACCACATGAATAGTCTAAACGAAATGTGTAGGGAACATAACATGAAAATTAGCACAAGCAAAACAGAGGTAATGACTATAACTAAAGAAGAACAAACAGCAACAATTCACCTAAACGAACATCCCTTGAAACAAGTAAAGAGCTTCAAGTACCTAGGAAGTATAATATCATCAAATGGCAGATCAGAAGACGAGATCGAAAATAGGTGCAATACGGCCGATCTCCGTCTGTCTGTCTGTCTGTCTGTCTGTCTGTATGTATGTCCTTTATTTGTTCGCGAACGGCCCATCCGATTGAGATGAAATTTTCTACACGTCTTCCTTTCATTCCAGAGCTGCCAACTGTGATATTTTTTTAGTGTGAAATCGCCTGCTTACTCAGTATTATTTCATTTTTCATTTTTCATTATAATTTCATATATCTCAGGGGACCTGACTCTGTAAAAGTTATTTCAAGGGGCATAACTTTTCTGTATAACTTATAGTCATATTGTGGCATCGTTTTCAAAGATTTATAAACTCTTTGTCCATAGTTATGTACCGCCATATGAGTTATAATAAATAATGATACAATCTGTAAGGCATTTTCAAAGTTTTCATAAAAATAATGCACAATGCATAACATTGTAACTCATCTTTTTTTGCTTAAGAAGTTACTGTAGTCATCCAGGTGATTAGAAAGAGTTTTCATTAAAAACAATGGATGGTGTGTGGAAGGACATTCTTTTAAGTTACTTTTTTTGTTGTATGAATTTAATGAGAACTTATATGACTACTTATATGAATTAAATGAGATGCTCCCCACCAGGGACTGGGCGGGAAGCCGGACAGGGTCAGGCAGACAGATAGACAGACAGACAGACAGATAGACAGTCGGGAACGAGAACTTATATGACTACTTATATGAATTAAATGAGATGCTCCACACCATGAGCTGGGCAATGCCGGGCCGGGTCAGACAGAGAGACAGACAGACAGACAGACAGACAGACAGACAGACAGACAGACAGACAGACAGACAGACAGACAGACAGACAGTCGGTAACGGGAACGTGAGCTTATATGACTACTTATATGAATTAAATGAGATGCTCCACACCAGGGTCTGGGCGAAGCCGGGCAGGGTCAGCTAGTATATATATAAAAGGTGAAACTAAATAATGATAGGGGAGGCGATCCAGTTTTTTAGGTATGGATAACCAAGTTGTAAACACACACACACACTCGCACACACACTCACGGGGGCAAAAAGAAATTCCTAACCTGCACAGTTCGCGGCGACTGCACTAGCCAGGCGGCCTTAATTCCTCAGACTCAAAGACCCTTCTGTCATACACCGCAAGGTACTAAATTGGCAGTAAATGACAGTTTTAATAATAATAATAATAAGTTCACAGCAAGTTCAGTTGTCAAGCAAGTTGTTACCAGGAAGTTGTCAGTTCACAGCAATGAGCGTGTACAAAGGGAAATAATATGCAGTTGTGAAAGCCTTACATGAGCATTTATATAGGGGAAATAACTCTGACAAATTCTATACTATAAGTTTCAATAATACATGCTCATTATCAGAAAGGAAATGATAAAATGATTTCATGGTAATCACGATCCATGCCTATCATAAAAAGTCTAGCTAAACATATTGTAATAAATTCAAAGATGTCTTCAGTATCATCTGATTAATAACTTGCATTAAAATTATTAAAAGCAGACTGTTTACAAAATTATATTTGGGTGTCTTAAAGATAAGCAGGGATGTATTGTGAAGTTTCTCTTCACAACGTATAAATCAATATACACTTCGTTCGTTCTTTCTCTCTGTTTTGCTTATTTAGCTAATCTGCCAAATTAATTACCTAATTACCCTCGTACCTATTTCTCCGTCTGTCAGTCAGAATTTCTGTCTAAATGTCTGCCTGCTTGTCCAGTAAACAATTCACTCATTAACTGTATACATTAATGTCTGTCCCCATATCTGTTTGCTTCCCGCCTACTTGTCTATCTAACTTAATGAACGCCCGACCGCTCGCTCCGTATTTCATTAGTGTCTAACCCGTCCCTGGTTAATCTCCCCTCGCCACACACCCTCCCATCACACACCCTCCCATCACACACCCTCCCATCACACACCCTCCCATCACACACCCTCCCATCACACACCCTCCCATCACACACCCTCCCATCACACACCCTCCCATCACACACACTAATAGCTGGCTGTTTATCACCAAACACATCGTTCTCTCCAAGCAATCAAATCGCCCCTCCCACAATGCAATGCACAATCACAATTCTCCCAACCCGTATTATTACCATCCAAAATCCTACTCATTTACTGCATTCCATACATCAGGGCTTCATAAACTGTCCAGCTTTTATTCCACTCTCAACTCATTGTGAATAGACCGAATTTGCTGCGACTTCTTCACTGGGTTATGACGTCTTTTAGTTCCAAACGTTGCAAAATATGTGAGTAACGATTGTCTGTATGTATTTTGTGTGAACAGTGATCACATGCTTTCCATGATTGATTTCAGTTGGGTCAAGAACCGACATCACAGCATCCGTCCTTATCTGCAACGGCCATGGTTTAAATGTTTTCTCACTCACCATCCTGTTTTTTTTTTTTTTTGGGGGGGGGGGGGGGGGGGTGTCATGTACAGAGCATTGCTCTCATTGCACATTGTCTCAATGACATCTTTCACTGCTATAATGTTCCAGGCATCTGTAAGAAGGTAGTTTGCCATTGCTTTCCATTTGAAAGTGACCATACTGGTCAGTGTCCGTTGCCATTGTCTCTATAAAGAGATCCACTGCCTGCAGTAGCAGAACAGCCAGCTATCCGCCGGCTGCTCTCAAGCTCATTCCATTACTTGCTCTCATCGTGTAATGTTTCATCATCATCACCACAACCACCAACACTACCACCACCACCACCACCATCATCATTGGGGATACATTTTATGGAATAGATAAGATCTTTCGTTGTTAAACTTCCGGTGTGCTGATGCCGAGGTAGTTATATAAATAAACACACAAAGTATTGTTTGGCGCTCACAGAAGGAGAAGAAGAAAGTAGAGACTAGAGGAAATAGTAGAGACTAGAGGATCATCATCATCATCATCATCATCATCATCATCATCATCATCATCATCATCCACATCATCATCATCGTCATCATCATCATCATCATCATCATCATTACCACCACCACTACTACTATAACCACCACCATCATCATCACCACCATCATCATCATCATCATCATCATCATCATCATCTCCACCATAATCACAACCACCACCACCACCATCACAACCACCACAACCATCATCAGCATCATCATCACCATCATCATCGTCATCACCGTCATCATCATCATCATCATCACCACCACCACCACCACCTCCACCACGACCACCACCACGACCACCACGACCACCACCACCACCACCACAACTACCACAACCATCATCATCACCATCATCATCGTCATCACCGTCATCATCATCATCATCATCATCATCATCAGGAGCAGCAGCAGCACCACCACCACCATCATCATCATCATCATCATCATCATCATCATCATCATCATCATCATCATCATCATCATCATCATCGTCATTCATATTTTGCTTGTGTTTTCGTCGCTGATCGTTGACAGTCTATGTTCTTTTGTGTCATTTTAACTTAAACTGTTACCTTTGTGGTAGGATCATATGAACATGAGCGTTTAGGTTCTATGGATGTTTTGAGAGCTAGCATCCTGTTTGAGATGAATCTCACAGGGTACGTATTGGCTAGTTTATTCTGTATTTGGTTGTAAATGAGGGTATATTGTTTCTTCTTTGGAAAGTTTAACGTCTTTTTAATTTCCTTGAACTTCGACGTGTCCTGTGATCAATTAGAGAAGGTGTCGGCAACATACGGAACGCGACCCTAGCGCGGCACGTGAAACTATTTTTAATGACCCGCTGAATGGATGAAAATATAGTTTATGATCTTATATTTAAGAATAATTTTAATTAAATAGAATCATATACTTCTTTTGAAGTTATTTATGTTTTCACACCCATTCAAAACGAAAGTTGTTAGATACTGTAGGCAAACATATGCGATCTGATGCCAACCAACTGAGTGAGTGAGGAGTAGCAATGACCGATCTTGATGACGTTCTATTTCTCTCTTATCCGTCTTCTCTCTCCGGACCAACTCTATAGTTCTCTCTCCTGTCACATACTCATGCATAAAGTAGGTTGATCATAGCGCAAGAGTTGGTGTTGTTAGTTAGCAGTACGGTATCGTAGTACAAAAGTTGGTGTTGTTAGTAAGTAGTACGGTATCGTAGTATAAAAGTTGGTGTTGTTATTAAGTAGTAGGGTATTGCAGCACAAAAGTTGGTGTTGTTATAAAGTTGTACCGCGTCGTTTAATTAACACACAAAATGCAAAGAATCAATATAACCTTGTTTCAAGATTTTCTGACAAACGAATAAGAATTACAACATGGTGGACTTAGGTTAGCACGCTGAGTGATCTTGCAATAATTGTTTGGTACAACACTACAACAAGGTTACCGACCCTTGAACTAGGGGAACACAACTACAGAGGAGTCTACAAGGGGACACAAATCTAACCTTAAATTACAGTGAGATACAAACATGGCTGAGAAATAGGCAAAAAGCCGTTTCACAGAGACATACGAGAACAAGCGATTCACAGACAAAAGTAAACAAGCGATTCACAGGGGCAAAGATTAATGGCGGAAATGTAGTTTGATCAGGGCCTTTTGAAGCTGTCTTTGGAGGATGGATTGCGTTTTTGTGTGGGGATTTTATTAAATGAGAAGGAATGTGCCAGAGGAGGGTTATGGACTGGGGATTCTCATCTAGTTGAGAACAGGTTCCCTCATTGGGTTCAAGTTTGTAGTTTTCTCGAAGACTCCGTGGGGGTCATCGCCGGAGCTGTAGAGTTCGTGCTTTGTACAGGTGGTTCTACGAACGAACTAACTTTATTTTCAAAGAGTCAAGAATTGGGCACGCAAGCCCGTTTTACATTCGGCCCTTCCAATCACTCATCTTTCGTACATCAATTAACTATTTTGCATGTTACATTTACATAGGAAATAAAATATTGGTAAATAAAATTTATGAACATAAAAGTGTTGCCTGTATTTTGTATGCCGGTTATCAAGAAGAGATGTTTACAAAGCAATAAAGATAAATTCCATTCTTTACTCCACACAAGACATCCACACAAAGCTATTTGTGCTATTGGCAGAGTACAGAAATCTTATACGGACATTAAGAAACAAAGCACTATACAATTACAGAACAATCAACAAAGAAATTGTCCAACAACTTTATCAACAAAAAGTCGCAAACATTCTAATCTTAGCCCCACAAGCGCAAATCTCGTAAAAGATTTGGCTGTAGACAGCACATATTACAGAAGAAGCAAAGAATTTGTTTTAAACAAAAGGATACTACAACTATAAATGTGTTTATTGATGGTAATAATAATCTTACAATTATATTATTATTATTAAAAATACTATTATTATTACTGCTACTATTATTATTAATTTTCCCATTATTATATTTGAATGTGCAACATGAAATATATTGTGGATGGGTGTCTATGAGTGTGTGCGCGCGCGCGTGCGTGCGTGTAGCAGCCTTTAAACCAAGTCGGTATCTCAAGTATTAAAATGATGTTATATGGTAATGATATGTTTCAACAGAAAAATATGCACCACCATGTATAAACAAATTGAATGAGCCCTTTAAGTACCCAGTAAGCTAAGGTGGCTTTTAGTGGCCAGGTTTTAATTCCTTCCCATTGTATATGAAACCCAGACACTTATCACAACTTTGGACCAATTATCTCCCTGGAGACAGGCCATGGACTCTAAATACTAGTAGTAAATCCCTGATTCTTGTTCTCCAAACAAAAGGTATCATGAACTAGAGCGTCACCCTGTAATTTGTCATCAGGCAACAACACCAACGACCTTCGCCTCAGTAGCTAAGTGACCCAGAAATTACAAAGAAGCCACATTTTAATGGAAATGATAGTTTAAAGTTTATTGTCCAAGTGCGGGGCATTTAAATGTACTGCGGTCTCCAGAAAGCACGAGATTGTGTGTGTGTGTGTGCATATATATATGTGTGTGTGTGTGTGTGTGTGTGTGTGTGTGAGAGAGAGAGAGAGAGAGAGAGAGAGAGAGAGAGAGAGGGGGGAGAGAGAGGGAGAGAGAGGGAGAGATGGACAGATGTTTCATGCATTCCGCTTACGGAAGTGGAAGTGAAGCATATGCAAGGAATGTGTATCTACATGCACTATGCCACAAATTTCATATTATCATAACTGTATATATGTATGTATATGTTTTATTCACAATGTCACACTTAACACTAACAAACGGCAACGCTCTGTAATATACACAAACAAAAGAAACACACACTACAACTTGTAAATACACATTGCTTTGTATGAAATAAAAGTTGAAACAAAAAGGAAGTCAAACTTTATTTGAAAGGCAGATATTGCCTTGGAAATAATAATAATAAAAAAAAAAGTGGAGAAGGATTGTTTACAGCTGGAATACCGAGGATGTGTCGAACCCCTTGTCCGACATACTGCCATGTCGCGGCTCCTATTTGGGAGCCACAATTTAAATAGAATGAAAATGTAAAGACCACGGAAATCTATGTATTATTATCTACAGAAAGCAAGAGATAGATCAAGACAGAATGTGTGTGTGTATGTGTGTGCGTGTGTGTGTGTGTGTGTGTGTGTGTGTGTGTGCGTGTGTGTGTGTGTGTGTGAGAGAGAGAGAGAGAGAGAGAGAGAGAGAGAGAGAGAGAGAGAGAGAGAGAGAGAGAGATGGACAGGGGTAACATGCATTCCACTTGTGGAGATGGAAATGAAACGAGGAATGTGTGTTTACATGCACTATGCTATAAATGTCATATTATCATAACTGTATATGCATGTATTTGTTTTATTAATGCATGTGACACATAACACTAACAAACGGCAACGCTCTGTAATATACACAAACAAAGAAACACACATTACACCTTGTAAATATACATTGCTTTGTATGAAATAAACGTTGGAAGAAAAAAAAAGATCTTGCAAAAACAAAAAAAAAAGTGTTGCCTGCAGTTTGTTAGCCGGCACGCAAGCAGCGGCCCGCGAGGACGGTGTGGGGCGGCTTTTGCCGTTTCGACCTTGACACCAGCATTTCATTTAATGTATATATTGTGGGTGTGGAAGAGAACGCGTGGTGTGTTGAAGGTGTATAAGCGTGTGAGAATGATGGGTTTAGAGTGAATGAGGGGAAGAAATCATCACCACATCATAGTCGTTGTTGTCTCCGTCATCATTATCATCACCATTATCATCACCATTACCATCAATCACATTAGAATGGGATGACTGAAAGCGTACGCCAAATCACACTTTCCCATTACGTCATATTGTCTTAGTTTAATTTATTGCTCATATTTTATGCATATTATGTGAATATAATTTGTAGTTTTGATGATGGAAACACATTTGTACACCAATTCGACACACAAACGGCCTGTTAAATAGACCTACACAAATTACCATACACACAGCACGCCTGTTAAAATACTAACAATACAATTGCACAATTTTTTTAACACTCAATAAACGTTTTCAAAAATTTTTTAACAAAAACAACGTATTAAAAAAAAAAAATCTTTCTTTTGAATTCGTTCCTTTTCCAACTTTAATATTGCAAAGATGAAACTTTCTAAGCTTAGTTTCATTGTGAATTTTCAGAATTTTTTCAGGGAAGCGGGACCTAATGGGACGTTTCTGACCCCTCTGTGAACCGTGATCCCTTAAGAAATAAACCATTTTTGTAAGTGTAGATATTTCTGCCCGCGAAGATTTATCTGCGCTTTGTCTGGCTAAAATAAAGAGATGGTGAGACTGCAATACAAAGTTCACGAGAGACGATGGTTGCAACAGAATGGCTTGCCGCTGTGGGATGACCATGTGTTACGTATGTAGGACCCCTCGGATCACCTACAAACATTTCTGCTTGCATCTCAATGGCAGTGATAAGTGTACACAGTGCAAGGCTTGCCCCTTGTGGACGGATATACTGAGGATGATGATCCAAAGTTTACATCCAAGTGATGTGTTAGAATTAACAGGCAATGAATTTTTTGTTAAACATTTCAGTACTATTGCATCTGTAAACATTGTAACTAAATACAAATCGGTTTTTTAATGATATAATCTGAATTGTGAAAGTTAGGATTTCAAATTAAAAACATTATTCATAAGATATGTGTATAAATAAAATGTTTGGCATTTAGCCATAACAAAGAATACATATTATATCTTCATAAACAAGGTATTAAAACAATTATTATTTTTTTACATTCTATTGCCAGAACATTTTAGTTCTGTCATTTCATGTAAATTACCAGAGCGTACAGAAATGTTCTATAGAACTTGTTCTGCTGTATGGCAGTACATCTTGCAAACACCCTAAACTGCCAGAGTAACTAACTACGATTGACTGGAAAGGTTAATAAAAGTAAAACATTATATACAACTATATAAAGGAGACCAATATAGTGTTCTGTGGTCATGACCATCATGTATTGAGAAGAGAAGCAATGAAAAATATCATGATGACTGGAAAGATCAGCGTGGAAGTTGCTGAAGCAGAAATGATGCTGGATGGCCCAAAATGGTGGCATGCAAGAATAACATCTGCATAATTTATCCAGAACACCCAGGGCCAAGATATTTAAAGATGCATGAATGCCCATGGTTGGGCACGTGGTGATGATGATATTTAATTATTGTGCAAGGAACATTTTATAAAATGAAGTATAAAATATAACACAAGTAATATTTGAAGAGCATGCAAGTTTTAATGTGGAAACATCCTATAAAATACCAGCATATATGAATATCATTATCATCACAATTTTACAATGTATTTACAACAAAATTGTGAGTGTAAACATTTCTCATCGTTTACATAGGTTGTTGTGTACATTTTAAATGTAAACTTATAATATATTCATAATACATGCTTCTTCACAGTTTTAAAAAAAAAACATTTTTTGAGAGTGTAGATATTTCTGCCCGTGTAGATATATCAGCGCTTGGTCTGGCTAAAGTAAAGAGATGGTGAGATAGAGTATCTATAATTTGTGTGTACATTTGTAATCAATAGGCTTACTGCATTTTGTATGTGAGAAGAACTAATGTGTTTGATAATTAAAACTTTGTTAGTACAT
>JACEFZ010015597.1:0-15921 GCA_014155875.1 Cepaea nemoralis
TTGTTGGGCTTATCTTTACACAATGGGATAGACTGCTTGTAGCGTTTTATCTTCCTCTGCACGTTGAGGTTTTTCCGCGTCTTGTTTTTGGTGAAACTGGGCTTCAAGATTCTCTGAATTTGATACAGCTGCTTGGGATTTACACGCTTGTTCAGTTGAGTTGGTGGAGGACTCGTGCTGTAAAGTTTCTATTGTTTTTCTTAGCAACAGATTTTCCTCTCTCAGGAGCGTGATTTCTTCTTTGAGAGCAGTGTAGTCACTGCTGGTCTTGCTATTAGCTTCAATGTTCGCTGTAACAGTAGCAGTGAGCGCCTTTAAGGATTGCTCTATTACCTCAATGCGCCTATGACAATCGCAAGATTGTCCATTGATAGTTGGCGAGTTATCTAAGGCTGGTATTTCTTCTGCTACACTTACGTTGGTCTCCACGTTGTTTTGGAGGTGCTCAATTGGATATTCAATGGCCAAGAGTACAGATGGGGTAGGTGACCTTGTGTTGATGGCATTGTCCTGTTCATTTATTGTATGTGTTAGTTCAGAAACATTGTCTGCTGTGGTGTCCACAGCTGTAGTTGTGGGCTGTGTAGATTCTGAGTCCTCACTCGAGACGAGCATGTTGATGATATCTTGTGTCTTTGATATGTCTCTACTCGTGAATGTAAGTATTGAGTTCTCCAGCTCGATAAAGTCTAATTTTAGCCAAGATTTAATGTTTTCAACGCTGCCCTGAGCAAGTAACTTGTTCTTTGAGTGATATAAATGTATTGTAAGGACCGGCGTCGTAATCAGATCTTCCACGTAGGCCCCGCTTCTATCTTGTCTGTGTTGGATTCGTTCAGGCTTGTAATAATTGATGAGGCACGTTCGAAATGCCTCATAATGGAGTGTATTGTTAAAGGATACTGTAACACATTGGCCGGAGTTGGTGTGTTGGACGACTCGGCCAAGGATTAAGAAGAGGAAGAAGAAGAAGAAGAAGAAGAAGAAGATGATGATGATGATGATGATGATGATGATGATGATGATGATGATGATGATGATGATGATGATGATGATGATGATGATAATCTTGACGGTGATAAAGATGATTATATGCATGTTTGTAGTTAAAGTTGCATATCAAGGTACATTTTTTAAACAAAAATCTGAAATCATATTTATAGACAATAAACACACCCAAATGCCTAAACACCCAACCCCTATTTGTTTTACAGAATAATAATGTCCCTTAATAAGAAATACAGTTTATTATGACAACAAATTGGCGCCCCTGTTCTCTCCATCTTCCTTAACCTATTCACCAAACTTCCAGTAAAGATAGAAAATAACGTATTAACACAGGAACCGAGGTCAGCGGGGAAACCCGGGAGGTTTATTAGCGCAGCATCGTGTCTCCCTCCCTGGAGATTTCGTTATGATTAAAGCACAAATAATGATGACGTGGTCCACATGTGACCGAAAGGAGCTGACACGTTAGAGGAGCCATCGATCCGGTTGATCTTTTAGTTAACCAAGATGGCATTCCGTGCTGACTTTATAACAGTAAATTAAAGTTCACTTATGCCTGACTGCATATATCTATGCCTCTGATAAATGGCAGATTTGGGAAAGTGGGAGACTTGCCCAAATATTGATTATATTGTGGGGCAGTGGTTCCCAAGCTTTTCAAGCAGAGGGCCATATCTACTATTTTCGGTACTAGTTAAGCGGGTCACAACGTTATAAAATATATGTCGTGCAATATCATTCTTACCTTTCTTAACTCTCGTCAACAAAATTATAAACCTTTAAAGGCAGTCAGTGTCATAACGTTTCGTTGCGAACTGAACAGGCGCATTCGATAATATCTGAGCATAACAACTACGAGCAGAGTAAATTATCGCACGCTAACGGTGCGCTCCGAGTGCAGTTTTGAAATTATTAAAATATATGTTATTAAATAACGAGGCCTCGCGTGCCACTTTCTTACAGCTGGTGGGCCACAAGTGGCCCACGGGCCGTAGTTTGGGAACCTCTGTTGTGGGGTATTGGGTATAGATGGTGACGTGGCTACAAGGATAAGAGCTTTCTTGCGCTTTTATTTCCGGTTCACTAATACTTTTTTTTTTGGGGGGGGGGGGGGGTTTATTAAATCCTACACCAGTTAGTTGGACGCAAATGTTGACTCCTCGTTCAGATATCATTGGCAAAGTACTGAAAGTAAATTTGCTAAGAAAATAAACATGTGGTTGTGGTTGATAACAGTCTTCTCCAAAGTCCATGCAACATTAAATAAAGGGCTCGCTAGCGAAGTGGATAGGGAAATGCGCTGGCAATGGCAATATCAGTCGTGGGTTCAACGACTGGGCTTGTCGCCTTCTAAAGTGAGGGACAGTTTGGCCGCCTCTTCATGTGTGCATTCGGGCCTACTCAATTGTGATGGCCCAATCATGTCCCAGATATTTAGCAGGAAATTACTTGGGTACATAAACATTATTTTTATAATTATGGGGTTATGAGAAAGAATCTGGGACAAATGAAGAAAAAGAAGAAGAACAAGAGGAAGAAGATTAAGTAGAACGTGACGAAGAATAATAATTTAATACATTGATGATAACTATGATGATGATGATGATGATGATGATGATGATAATGATGATGATAATGATGATGATAATTATGGTGATGATGATGGTGATAAAAACGATAATGTACATGCTTCTTGCTACTCTGAATATCAAATTATATCTTATAAACGCCGATTCCAAAATAATATGTACACAATCAATAAATATAAAAAACAAACAAACAAACAAACAAACAAACAAACAAACAAAACACGAATATTTCTTTTACACAATAATAAAATAGACAACAAATTGGCAAGCCGGTGCTCTCCATTCTCACAAACGTATTCCTGTAAAAAAAAAAAATTATGTATTAACACTGGAACCGAGGTCGACGTAAGTTCAAAGTGGCATTCCATAATGAACTGTAACACTAAATGAAAGTTCACTTACGCCTGATAGTATGTATCTGTAATATACATAATACATGTCACATAAAACAAGGACCCCTGGGAGTGTTCCAGTCACAACGTAGGTGAAACCACATTGACACGATCGAGGTGAGAGGTACCAACTGCTAATTAGTGTGTATTTGTGACAAAGAGAGAACGATAGAGAGAGAAGAGAGAGAAAGAGAGAGAGAAGAGAGAAAAGGGGGAGAGGAAACATTGGGTGGAAGTGAGGGGAGAGAGAGAGGAGAGAGACAGAAATAGACAGGGAAGAGAAGATAATGTGGTGAGAAAGAGAAGGCAGAGAGAGCGGGGAGAGAAAGGAGACTGATGATATAGAGGAAAGAGCAAGAAGAAGTGAAAGAGAGAGGGAAGAGCAAGAAAGAAAGAGAATGTCTGAAAGCATATACGTTTACTTCCTAAAGATCGCTCCATTCGTTTCCTTCATTTAAGTCAGCAGCGGACAACACACAAGTTCCACTCGACCACTACATGCAGCTGGGGTTAGGGCTGACCGAGAAACTGACCAGTAACTTTCTCATGGCATTTCCGGGACTGTTGTACACCAGGGGATATCGCTGGTCAAGGCTGACCCGCGGACAACAGACCAGGATTCAGGAAATGATCACTTTCATTAGAATGGCTTTAGACTGACTCAACTAGAGAACTCAGTAGATTTTAGATAGCAATACCACTACAGACACACATACACCAGCGCACGTGCACGCATGTACGTACACACGCACGCACATACACAAACAAACATACACTCACATCCACACGTGTGTACACGTCAATAGGTTTACGAATGCAATTCCGCAACATAACGAGTTGAGAGTTCGAAAACAGAAGGGGCAGATTTGGAAGCACATTCAAGTTGCGTTGATTCTGACGGTATGAGGCGTCGCCGTTCATCAAAAAATTAGAAACTACTGAACGTAAAATGTTTTTCTCATTTATGTTGCAGGACGTTGCAATCATATCCTAACCTTAATGGCTGTTTGTGATTTAATAGGCAATTGCACGGTCAGCAGTTTGCCATTGATATCTGAACGAGAAGTCAACTGTCGAGTAAGTAGAATGAACGCCCTACACCGCCGTCAGGCGAGGCAACTTAAGCGTTTTTATTTAAATGTTAGTTAATGGCACTTTGGGGATTATTCAAAGGCATTTGACTGCATATAACATCAGAAATTTCGTGAAATCATGAGGAAAATGGGCTATCCGTCACATGTAGCACAACTAATAAAAATGCTCTATCTAGACCAACAAGCATCGGTTAGAATAGATGGCAAGACATCAGATTGGTTTAACATCAAGCAAAGAGTCCCTCAGGGCTGTGTGCTGTCACCTCATTTGGTTAAATTGTACGCCGAAAATATGATAAATGTCAGAGATGATATAACAAAGGAGCAATATTATGTTTTTTAAAGTTGCATATCCTTTACAGGACGTTGCAGTCAACACCAGCATTTTACTGCTGTTGTTGATGTCTTGGCAAGATTTACGTTCAGTAGTTTGCCATTGCTTTCTGAAATATCGGATCCCATACCAACATGTTAAAACCAACGATCTGCCAAAACGGTCACCGCTGTGTTTCGAACACGGGTAAGCAGCATTACGATTCAGCTCCGCAACGCATCACCAAGAAGACAGCTTTTAGGGCAATTTGGTGCCCCACATATCGGTGGTCATGAAATACCAGAGATTCGATAAGCTGACGATAAAGTATTACTATCCACATCACAAAATAGTATAGAGAAACTAATAAACTCAACCCAAAAGACCCAAATCACAACTTATATCTTAACATACCAAAAGCAATGATAATGCATACAGATAAAACTAATACGGAGAAAGAAATATATGATAATGAGGAAAAATTGGAGGTAGTGGGCAATTTCGAATATACTGTGTCAGTAAACACCACCAATGGCGATACAATGAAAGAAATTAAAAGACGAAAATTTCATCATCATCAAGTGACATGCCAAAAAGCGGGGCAGTCATGTTTCGTTAGCTCACACGATCACCAGAGTCGTGGATCAGCTCTGTGTTTTTTTTTTCTCGACCATACAACGTCGCCAAGTCATCCAGTGATTTACGTCTCTGACTTCCCCATGTTCTTTTCTCCTTAGTCTTGCCAGTTGTCACCAAGTTCTCTAATTTATTTCTTCTCATACCGTGTACAAAGAATTGTGACTGTCTACGTGTAATTTCTATAATCAATTTATTTTCATTTGTTTCTTGTACAACTTGGTCATTGTTATTTCTGTATGTACACGGTATTATTTGCATTTTTCTCAGAAACCACATCAGATGTTTTTCAGCGTGTCTGCTCATTGCCACGCTTTACATCCATACAAAGGTACAACTTTTATGTAGCACCTCAACACTCTTGTTCCCGATGCAAATGACATCCTTTTATTGGTCAGTATGTTTTCCATTTTGCAAAAGGCTACTTTCGCCATGGCGATTCTTGTTCTAATCTGTTCAAGTGATCTCCCATCAGATGTTATAACTGTTCCGTGATAATTTTACCGATTCACTTGAGTGAGAATATTTCCATTTAATTGTATATTACATTGTGGTACTTACTTCTTCCTACTTACGACCATAAACTGTCTCCTTACAATTTAATTATAACCATAGTTATTCAACAACCGCATCTAATAAATGTTACAGATCCTGATCATTGTCTGCAATCAATACTGTGTCTTCCGCATATCTAATATTATTGATGTTACGTCCCCCATAATGATTCCTCTCATATCTTCTACATTTCTGAAAATATGTTCACTGTACAGGGAAAACAGATCTGGAGACATTATACATCCCTGTCTCACAACTCTCTTAGTAGGCTGATATTGTCCTACTTCATTATCAATCTGTATGTCAGCTTTTTGTTTCCAATATACGTTTTATATGAGTCTTATGTTCTTTGCCATCAATGTATACATCTGCAAGTATCTTCATAATGTGGACCCGCCTACTTATCGAAAGCCTTTGTGTAGTCAATAAAGTAAAAAAAAAAGTAGATCTTTGTGTGTACTTTTATTTTTTGCATATCCCTTTCAGGACGTTGCAGTCAACATCAGTTTTTTTTTTTCAGCTGCTGTTGATGTACTAGGCAAGATTACGCTCAGTAGTTAGCCATTGCTTTCTGAGTCGACCGGCTCATATACCCCGTAAGTTACCAACGCGGCGAGAACCGCTACCGATTCTCGCGCAGATTACATTACTCACGAGAATATATGGGATTACGGAGAAAGACGTTAACACCTAGGCCAGGGAGACCGGCTTCTAAAGAACGATCAATTATTGTGACGAACATCTAATGCTCTTCAAATACCGAAACAACTGAATAAATTGTGCTGTCGAACAGACAGAACTACAAAAATTAGATTACAATCGATTAACAAGATCCGTTCGTTTGAGCCTGAAGATGAATGAACAAAATATGTGACTAGGAAACTCAACAAAACGAAAGACAGACAGATAAACCAGCGAATGTTTCGATCACAGTCGTTGTCAATGAAAAGGAACAGAATACTTAGCTCGAAAACTTATCTTGAAGCCACGTCTATAATAAAGTGCCCGGAAGCAGGAACCTGATATGTCGCTCTGATGTGATACGGGTATCACATTTTGTAGTCCTAACACAACGAACGAACGACGAACGAACGAACTAACGAAAGTCTTTATTTTAAAAGGGTTAAGAATTGGGCACGCAGGCCCGTCTGACATTCTGCTCTTCTTCTCTATTTCCTCTCATACATTCTTTCATTCAACATCACTTATGAAGCAAATTTTGACAACAAAAGAACAATAGCTTTAAAACGCATGAAAAATAATCTATAACAAATGACTCTCTGAGGCAATATTTAACATGGGCATTATAAATACCTAAGAAGGTGTAACGTGCCACACATATGGGAATGTTTTTTGGCTAGTTGTCGTTTGAGATAATTTACCATTATTGTTGTCTTTTTGTTTGTTTTTGTTTATGGGGAATTGTAGTCTGTACTGAGGTAGTGTTCAAGCAGGTTGCGAATGTATGTATAATGATTGGTGGTGTCTTTGATTTCTTGTGGAAGATTGTTCCACAACTGAGCGGCAGAGTATGCTAAGCTTGTTTTATATAAGTCTATCCTAGGTTTAGGGACATGAAGTATATTTAGTCGTTCGCTATGTCTTGTGTATGGAGGAATACACATGGAGGAATAGGTGACCAGTGCTTTCCTCAGTTGGCGGACGTTGAGTATAGGCGTCGAATCCTCGTCCTGCCGAGCTCATAACATTATCATCATAGCTCCCTATCAACTAAACTAACGTGTCCGCCAGAACCCACCCCTACAAGTGCATTAATTGTATCGATTACTGCGCGTGTTTCCATCACTCTTCAACTAAATGCATTAATTACATCGCTTATTGCCCTTGTTTTGTCTGTTCTCATTTTTGTTGCCCGACTTCCCGTACTACTCTCTAATCTCTTCTGTCAGGAGTGAAATGTAGCGTAATTATCTTGTTCATTTCAATTAGGGATTTAAATTTCATCGCTCACACAATGATTATAACCATCTGGTTTTTCTGTTCAGCTATTTTTGTGACCGATAAATTCCGAGCCAGACTTCAGATATGAGGAGATAACTGTGTTCAGGTTATGATTGCTTTCCTGGTAACTAAATCAGTAACAGCAGGCTCGCATACCTAACATATGCAAGAATGGTGCTCGCAAATGCAGAAAAAATCAGAAGAAGAAAACGTGGCAATATTTCAACAAATCGCTTTCTCACATCTTTGTATTCACTAACCACCCAAATAGTAACATCTACCACATAGACAAAATCAGAACGCGCTGCAATATTCTATGTGTTTGGTATCCGGTATTTCAGGTAATTTAATGCCTAGTAATTATTTTTCATATCCTTTTTTCAGGACATTGCAGTCAACACCAGCATTTTTCAGCCGCTGTTGGTGTCTTGGCAAGTTTTACGTTCAGTAGTTTGCCATTGCTTTCTGAACGACCGGCTCACATACCTATTGGTAAGAAACCAACGCGACGCGATCCGCTGCCAAATCTCGCGCAACTGTATTTCGTACGTGGTGCCATGAGACGGATAAGAGAAACGGAGCAAGTTAAACTGATGTCACTAAGACACGAGTTGAAAACCCAACCCGTCACCGGGGCACGAAAGGGGTGGAGTTATGTGGTCACATGACGCGCCCAGGTCAAAGCCGGAAAACGGTGTGCTCGAACAGACCGTGCTGGGACGTGAGACAAGAAGGTTGATTTTGGGAAAGTTCTGCGTTTGAAAGCGTTTTGCGATGGTTGCAGTTATTCAAGGTACAGTCAACTGTAAAAGAGTGTTCTTGGTTGAGAAAGCGGTGAGTGAAGAAACCGTACACTGAAGTTAACGACCAACGATGGGCAGGTCAGTATCGATCAGTTGCGGTGATAGAGCTGACCCTGTGTTGTGAACTAGCTGACAAGAATGGCGGAGCGAGAGACACGCCGTGACACGTTCGCCACCAGTGTGACGTGCGTAAGTAAATAGAACTGATATTATCAGTTAGCAGTGAAGTGTAGCCATAGAGTCTATAGTGTGCAGCAACAGCAGGAAGCAATGACGATTAGTTGTACCATGTATTATTTATTACTATACAGTGGGTGTGTTGGTCATGTACAGAACGCTGAAAGGCAGGAAGCTGGCGGTGCCTGATGGCAACCACGGTGATAACCGTGCTAGAATAAAGTGATCTTGTACTCTAAGGACGAGTTGAACTTGTGTTGTGTGCACGAAAGACTGGTACATTAGTTATACGAGCCCACAGAGATATTTCTACTGAATCTTCTAAACCCTAGACGGGAAACCAAGATGTCGGACATTGAGTGAGTGAGTTCCGGCTCTTCGCACGTGGGTATACGGAATTATGAATAGCGTAATTAACACCTTCGTCAGGGAGGCCGGCTTAGTGACTATTAGGACAAGCAAAAATTTGCTTTCTTTGAAATGAAGAACGTTTCGTGGAATAAGTCACTGCCCTTGAAAGTCAGGAAAAGAGTTCTTGTATGTCACTTAGAACCAGTTTTAACGTACGCTGTGAGTCCTGATCAATTTGTAAATAGGAGAAAAAATCCCTGGAAACCTTGGTGATGTGGTTTTATAAAAGAATGCTGAAAATTAGTTGAATAGCTAATAAGAGCAATTAGGATGTTTAAAGGGAAGCTGAGTCACAAAGACAACTTATCGCAAACATCAGAAAGAGGCAGTCCTCGTTTTTGTTTTTAATTTTTGACCACGTGATGAGAAGACTGGAACTTGTTGTAACAACCGGAAATATTTGAGGAAAGAGAGATAGAGGAAGACAGCGTGGACAGATTATTGTCATTCTTGTGTCATGGCACGGAAGGGAGTCTACACACGAATTGATCCACGACGTCGGAGATCGTAATTTGTGATCGCCCACGTCAGCCAGCAAGGCACTGCATGATGATGATGATGATTATCACTATTTGCCGACGCGGGTGATATTATGTTGTAGATGTCCCTTTTAAGCAGCCAGTGGTTGTAGCTCTGATGTGTCGGCATCTTCTAACGTGTTTAGTTTCTGATTGTTTTCCACACACACACACACACACACTGACAAACACACACACAGACACACACACACACACACATATATATATATATATGGAGCAACCAACGTTATAGCATTGCTTTGCTGATCCGACAGCTTCTTCGAATGTTCTTGTTCCAGACATACTTGTTCCAGATAGACAGGCAAAGACAGGCTGCATGGGCAATATGTGGTCTCTACAATTCAGCCAGGGTTTTTTGCCACTGAGAAGTATAACTCCATCCATTGTCTAGCTGTAGTTATTATGCCTATTTTAAAGCTCAATGTATCAAACTTCGTCTGTCAAGACGGCAAGGTGCCAGTGTGTGTGTGTGTGTGTGGGGGGGGGGGGGGGGGCAAACAATCACGCACGCACTGCACATTTCAATGCATGCAGCAATAAATTACATTTGTGTAAAGAAAATAGGCCGATTGTTATTTTTGTTGGGAAAAAAAACCCAGACACAATTAGCTGCCTTGGCTAAAACAAAATCTACAGGGAGGTAAATGAGGAGAGAAAAAAAAACACACACACAATATATGCCACGAGAAAAAAGAAACAACAAAACATAATGCTAAAAAAACACATATGTTAAACACGCACAGAAACATGGAACTCATTATCTTGACATTGACACATAACAGATGACCTAATAAAACATGCATCACATATATTCCCTGGTGAATACTCCATGACTCCGCTTCACTTTTCCGAAGCAGAAATTTATCCTCATGTAGAAAGGGGGTAATTTATCACATGCCGAAACTGAAAACTGACAGGGCCAGTGATTGTGTTTTTATTATCTACAAGATTGTGTTTGCGTGTGGGAAACCAAAATATTCACTGGAGAAAATGTTCTTAATATATAATTAGCACTGGAAAGGAGAGGCCATTAAATTGAACATCACAGTAATTGGGGAGAGACTAAAACAAATAACAAGTTTCTCCTATCTTTACATGTAATAACAGATGATAGCAGAAGTGAAGCAGAAATATACAAAAGATCATAGGATTTGCGAAAAATGTTTTCAACATCATGAAATTATTATGAACATTTAGAAAAATTAACAAGGCATTACAAATGAGAATTGTCAAATGTCATGTATATTCAACATTATTGTATGGTACGGAAAACATTTTTTTGTGAGTATCCCTTACGTCAGGTCTTAGTCAGATATGACTGAGCTACCGTATGACAGTAGACGGTACTACCTGCTTTCTGTCAGCGCCGAATGTTGGCGGCGCTTACCAAACCCGACACCCCACATTGTGCCAACGGCTTCGGGCGGAAGAGCGCAATTGGGAGGGTACTAGCCTTATCCTGGTGCGAGGAAATGCAACCCAAAGACAAAATAAGTCATGGCAGGGCAGACCAGGCCCTAAGCCTTGGTTGGCAGCTGGTCTAGGATCGAAGCTCCGACAGGCGGACAGTTAGAGCATTGCTTTGCTGATCCGGCAGCTTCTGCAGCTTGTCTTGTTCCAGATGTATAGGTGTTAACTTTCCTCTGGAGTGAACTAGGCAGGCCGAGAGAGGGATCATGCTGCATGGGCAACACATGGTTTCTTTATTTTAGCCCAGGCTTTGTGCTATGGAGAGGCAATAACTCCATCCCTGGTCTTAACCGGTCTCGGAATCAAAGCGAGAGGCAACTGTTACCGGTTATAAGTCCTTGTCAGTTGGCGTAGACATGGGGCGCCACGCGTTGCCTCTGACGGTGGGAGACACCTACAGGTGTCACTGATCAGCTACCGCCCGCCTCAAGCTGGGCAGCCCCCGGCCAATTGGGTGCTAATCCGCCACAGCCTGCCTGCTTCAATGGGTGCTTGGGGCTAGGACAAAATCTGAATCGCAGGCTGTAAAACCAATGCACCAGGTACTAATAAAAAGAATAATAGAAACCTCAGGCTACGGCTTGCAACCTGGAACGTGAGAACCATGTGTCCAGGATTTTCCACTGACTTGACAAATATTGACGATGTGAGAAAAACGGCTGTGATTGATGCTGAACTCAATCGTCTTAACATTGATATTGCTGGCCTGCAGGAGACTCGCCTCACTGAGGAAGGGTCACTCAGGGAAAACAATTACACCTTTTTTTGGAAGGGAAGAGGGCAGGCAGAAAAAAGGCAACACGGTGTGGGCTTTGCAGTGGAGAATTCGCTACTGGGAATGATTGATATCCCAGCTGGATGTAATGAAAGATTATTATCACTGCGCTTGGCAACCTCTTGTGGATTTGCCACCATTCTCACTGCATGTGCACCGACACTCACTTCCTCTGATGATGTGAAAGATACGTTCTATGAGCAACTAGACTCTGCGATCAAGGCAGTTCCAAAATCCGACTACATTTATATGCTCGGTGATTTCAATGCTCGTGTGGGCAAGGACTCGAGTTCATGGCCAGTGTGCCTTGGAAAATACAACCTCGGTCGCATGAATGATAATGGGCAAAGGCTGCTGGAGCATTGCACTAGAAATGACCTATGTATTACAAACTCCTTTTTTAAAACAAAAGAGATGCATAAGGTCATATGGAAACATCCAAGATCCGGCCATTGGCATCAGCTGGACTTCATTATCACACGGAGACAACATCTAAACCATACATCATTAACTCGAAGTTACTGTAACGAGATCACCTTGGGTAGTGAGACACCCGAGGTGTCCCTGGCACTCCCCTGTATTCTAGCCCCAGGGGTTGGACAGGCAGATACACATTTTTACTCTGCGGTTGATCTCATATTAGTTAATTATGTCTACAAGCCCCTCCAGATTCTAGACCCCCACTAACTACATACACCTGTGGAACAATGAACACTTAGGCATCGTCCGAGACCACACTCAATCATTATACAAAGAGCAAGTCAACTTACATAAAGTTTATTCTACCCTTGAGAATATAGAACTGAAATGAACATCCTGATAGAATAATCTATTTACACAAATAGAGGATAGAGTAGAGACAGAATCAGAGATAATGTTATCATCATGGAGTTGAGAAGTAGATTGGATGCAGATGTCCTGTCCAGTCGGTCCGCCACTCACCCGGCTTCCTTCCAGTGAGATGACTAGAACCTTGGAGACCACTCCCTCTCCAGAGCGTGGATCCACAACAATAGAGTCACTGCTGGACCTCACTTCACTGGACCAACTGCATCTGTATCACTCCCACGGAGTCACTGTTAATACAGTTCTCGAACAACACTGGTTGGGAGACAATCCTCCCGGACTTGACTCCAAGTATTCGTGACTTCGATGAACATACGTAGTCACTGACCAATCGAATGGTCTGTCAATCATAGCACAGTCACAATGCTGAACGAATATGTCAATGACCAATTCAATGGTCCCTTCATCACATCACAGTTACACGGATGGACGAATATGTCAATGACCAATTCAATGGTCTCTCACAGTCACACTGCTTGTAGCATCAGATATGGCCACTGAAATGTCCCTGAGTCCTACTCGAACACAGTTTATAATCTTCATACTGAGACAGTACATTATTAGAATCAGACATCTATTCACGGAAACAATTCAGGTTGGACTAAATCAATAGTCCCTTCCAACCTGGTAACACTTGCCACAAGTTAATAGCTGGTGTAGTTATTCTCAAGACCTGCCACTATAGCTGTCCAAAGAAACCATTCAAGTGTCTGAAGTTCATTCACTCTCCGCGTTTTAGGCAGAACCACCGTAATAACATACGGTCAGGTGTTTCCTTTCGTTGAGCATGATTACTCACATGCTGAAATGTTCCTGGCTGAAACAGAGTATCTTCTACTATAGAAAACATCAAAAACCCATCATTTTCCACACGTGCACCTCAGGGCACTGGTATTTCTTGATGCACCCTTCACGCATGGTGAATCACATTGGGTACAGGGTTTGGGGTTGAGTCGGGGGATAAGTAAAGAAGGACCCCTTCGCTGTGCCAAACCGAAGGGGTTTTTTGCCAACGACAATTATAGTTGACTGGTTCCCAACAGGCAAACTCCTGAGAAGGAGGGACCGGTGAGATATACGGGCCCAAAACATTAGTCCACTGCATCCTACCAATAAACTAAACCCCTCAGCCAGCTACTTAGTTATGCTAAAACCCAAAAAGCATTATCTCTATATGGAGAGTAGGAAAGCATGGTTCACGAATGTCAGCTGGCCTCACAGAACAGCCCGTCAAACAGAGCAAGAAATCAGAAGACGAGTCTGATCGGAAAGGTTCACTACCCCTAATCATCTACAGTCGTCCTAACGTCAAGGATAGTAGGCGGGTATCATAGTTCTAATTAATCGAACTAAACAAATAGGTAAAGATCCCTGGACTCTTTCCTAACATCATCAATGTTCTTTAAAAACATAATTTGATCAATATACCATCCCTCGGGATATAGGAATAGTACATGATCACCCAATATGTAAACAAGCCTGTTTGCGGGTGGGACCACCTGCCACGCCATAGCAAACTCTTCTTATCAGACTCTCCCTTTTAGAGTCAAGAACCTTCTTGAGAATACATTTTCCCCACAGTTCCAAGGGTACTGTTCCAGTCAGCCCTCTCAAATGGTTTACCCTTTGGGAGGACGAATCCTCGTTGGTTGGGCCCACCCAAACCCAAAACTTTTATAATTGCTTTTACTTCCCCCATATCCTATATTTCCCCAGTCTCTACAGCCTCCTTGCATCCTTTCCCTACTTCAGCACCTAGCATTCACTCGCACTAGCGCCAGTATGAAAGAACAAGATAGCTTAGACAAGATTTTAGGAAAAAGCATAGTTATCGCGACGGCCCCCAGTGTTATCACGCCGAGCTATTCGGCCGTTCGGAATTACCCCAGGAAGTATCAAAAATGCAAAACCTAATATATATACACAATGTCACATCATATATATATATATATATATATATATATAATATATATATATAAAATAAATATATATATATAAATATATATATATAATATATATATATATATATATCACCAAAGCAAACTTACTTACCATAGAAATCCGGTGTTCCACAAATGAATTCACTATTTAAATAAACACAATAGTTACATCATCCTGGTGGCACAGAACTAAGTTCTTCCTTTTCTTATAACTAAGCACAAATGTTTTCTGAATCTCCACCTACCAACTTACCGGTTTCTAACCCTTCTTCTGGCTTTAGCAACTGACTGACATAAAACTAAGTTCTATCAGGCAAAGTAACTAGGTTTTATTCTAACACAGCAACCTAATAGATGCAACGATTGGAAAATATGGTACATATATTTTGAACCCAGATCGCCCAGATCGATTCGGCGTTCCTAACCCCTGATTCGCGAGCACAAAAGAAAAAAAGCCACGATTAGCCGTCAAATGGGGTTATCGATCGGGTTTTCTCATTAGTATGCAAGGACATCGAATAGGTTATGAGGTTTTTAAAAATGGCGTGGGGCTACACACGTACAAAGTTAAATGATTTAAACAATATGTACCTGAATGGTCAGAACCAGATTTCCAGTCAGCTTCAGAACTGTTCAAGGGCTTCTCAGCTTCTTTCCATAACAGTCACCCAATCATGGTTGAGGTGAGACGCCACACAAAATTGGCTCACAAGGCCTGGCTGCCTATCCGAGCAAAGTAGAAAATGAATGAAAGGTTTAGCCATTTCCCCCCCCGTGCCCAAATTTAATGCGCACGAGAAGCTAGTTCTTCTTGAGGGGAAAAGACACTTTCTCGGGAAACCCTCATTCCCCGTACGTCTAGAATTTTAGATCTCTCTGCACGAGAAATTTTGCGATACCGAGCCTCACGGGTCACCAAATTCCCGGGGTTCGAGAAGATTCTAGATAGTAATTCCTCCATCGGCTTCCTCAGTCTATTTTTTAGGGGAAGTCCCCGATGACGCGAAAAAATAGTGCGGGATCCTTACCCCCAAACAAAAACGCGTTCGTCACAGTTACCACAGTTTGACTGTGTTTACAGATCATTTTTGGTTGTGCAAGGGGTTTGACTGAGACAAAAAAGAATCTACACAGCTAACACAAGTCTAGCCCCAGGAAAATATTATTAACACTACGATCCTGGAAAGTGCTTTTAATTTCAACAGCAAATTGAGGACGCTTTCAATTAATTAAAATTGTATTAAATGATAAATGGAGTAAACTTTAAAGGGAAAATATTTATAAAACAGCGGTAGGGTTTACGGCCTGTGGATCATAAAAGGAAGGACTGGTTTGCGGCAAACAGCCCGATACTGCAGCCCTTGATGATAAAAAGAAGACAGCTCTCTTAAGAAACAAGGAAAAAGGACCC
>JACEFZ010015598.1:0-80000 GCA_014155875.1 Cepaea nemoralis
CTCCTTCCCTTAGTCTAATTCTTCTTCATTTTAATTTTGTAAGCGGTGAGACGGATTGTAAGAAAGCTGGTAAGGAAAGCAAAGATCGGGAGCGGCTAGGTACTTTGGAGTAGTTGAAAAAGAAGAAAAAAAAAAAACGAAAAGAACCCTGAAAACCTCCTGGCGCTTTACATTAGTATTACTACTGTAATAATTCTAGAAAATTTCCAATTGGTCTTGGTGGCCAAATTTACATAAAATTGTAACTTGTTTCCACTCTTCTCATTTCGTTCTTTCCTCCCTTCTTCTCTGTTGACCACAACACAAAATTGCAACGATAACGGTTCCTTATTTTTTATATGACACAAATATAAAATAAGGATATGGCTTGTGATGTTGATAATATCGTCCTTTCCCGAGTTGAAAAACAAAAAAACACGCAAAACCAACCAACCCTAGGCCCTCGCGGCGTCGTCGCCACGATAAGTGGGGCTAACGCTTTCTTTTTTCCAGCCGCCGCAAGTCCACAGGGGCTTCCCTCGTAAAAAAACAACAAGCTAAACCGCCATGCCCTACTGTAAGTAATTCAGTTCTATCCACTCCGTCGTTTCAAGGTACGGCATCTAAACGCATAAAACCTTTTCCCCAACATTCTTTTTTTTTTTTTCTTTTTTTTTTTTTCCCTTTCGCGAATCCTCTAGTGTACAGTAGGAGTGTATCTAAGTCATTACCTTTCGAGCAGAACTAGGTGTTGTTAGTGTCGGGGTGGCATGCAGTGGTTTATTCTGTGTGGTCAATGAATCAAGTGCAGTGTTCCTGTCCTCTTTCACCAGTATCTTGAGGATTCAAGCCCAATACACCTTTCTTGGTGATGAGCCCAATATATATCACCGGGGCCCGTCCCTGCCCCTCGGCGCTTCGAGCACCCAATGGCCGTGCGCGTTGGAGGCTTGTGGCCGGTGCGATCACCGACCCCTTGGCCAGCCTTTTTTTGCGGTCTCACAACTTTTGTTAACTCGTCATTACTTGCCTTCACCCTCCCCCCCTACACTACGTCATCCCATACTGACTCTGAATCGATTCTGAGAATCATCAAGTCCTCTCACACTCCCGGGCTCCCGGGGCTCAGCATTTCCGCCACTCGTGTAGCTCATTTCTATGGTTGTGCATGCCTGCCCCTGTTCTGTTGGTACCGCCTCATACCGACTCTCCCTTATCTATTGCCTCCTCTCACTGACCCTTGTACTCGCTCCTTTGGTCCGTCTCACAAATTAGTTCCCAGACGAAAACGGTTTTTCAGGTGGACTGGTAAACCCCTCTTATTAAATTGCTCTACAGTTTTACCCTTCCAATCTTGCAACTGTTTGTTTTTCATGAATTCCATGTCCCGGGAAAGATCGTATGCCACCGAACAGACTTCCCGGAACAATTTTTGGCAACTTAAAAGGCGTGAGCGCTTTGTCATATACACATATGCTGAAATGCTCTTTAAAAAACACCAGTCTAAACGTTTTCAACCATCGTATGTTCCCCTACTGTGTCCACTACCTCGAAAGCTTTTTGGTACCAGTGATGGTAGTCATCATACTACCTCAGAAAATGTCTAAACATTGAGAGCAAAAACATTACTTTCTAAATTGGGGCATCGAGTGGTTTCAAAAGAAACACGGCCTGGGAACAAATTAGTTAGGGGATGATGTCTATGTCTGTCTGTCTGAACCCATCTGGACACCTCCTCTTTTTTATCTTTTTACGTCCCCTTCTCACGTTCATTTACTATCATGACCCTCTTAATTTTGGGTTGTAGCGTTTTCCTTTTCCCCTAAGATCTTTTCGGTCGGTGGTGATGACCTTTGTGTAAAACGGACTAGAGCTCTAAAAACTAAGAAGATTTGCAGTGTATAAATGGCTTAGGTGTTTGAGCAGTCGTGTATTGTGTTAATCATAAATTGATGGATGGCTTGGTTCTTGGGTAAGTAGCTCCGGGAATTATCAGTCAGACAGTCTACCATATTAATAGGAAATTCAGAATTTGAAAAAGGTAAAATCTCGTCGCAGCTACTCTCTCGCAATGTATTTGGTGTCTGGTTCGTTGCTCTTTTGCATGGGCGTATGTTAGATAGGGTTCATGGCATTTTGTGAATTGCACTGTCCCCTTGATAAAAGCGTCACAGTCAAAGTCATGATGTCTGTTATTAATTAAAGCTGGAATTCTAAAACGGCGAGCAATTGTTTAGAGGAAGCATGAAAGAACTAGGTCCTGATGTTTCTCTATGTTCTCATGAATTAAATGGGTGGTGGAATAATTGCTTTTGAATCGTTTGTCTGTGTATTAAAGACTTCTTGTATAGGTTGTTCTGTCCAGTCTGATAGGGTGCTGTTGGTCTGTTTTGGGCCTAGTGTTAAATAGTGAGTAGACTGACATATGTTTACAAAACCACAACTTTTTTTTTGATATGTCCCTTAAATACTATGATCCGCCGAGTTTTCGTCTCTATATGGTGGGGTTGGGATTTCCTCGGAGGGCTTTCTGGTGTTTTCTGTTTCAACTTGTCCAGTTTCTGTTTTTTAGGTGTATGTGTGTCTTGGGAGTCTTCCTTTACATTGATGCGGGTGCGTCTGACATGTAGTATCCATGTTTTAGATTGAGGATGTTTGGTGGCCATTGTATGGTGTAGTGTCCCCATGTGATGATGTCTGGTGCTGTCTTTTAATTGGCAACTTTAGTCGTCTTGTCTTTTGTATAGTTATAACATATGGACACTTGTGAGTTGTGGTGTTGTGTATGTGGTGGTTAATGTGACGTGTGAGATTGTGCTATTTCAGTGAAAGCTTTATTAACATGTAGACACAGAAAGACCATTCTGATAGTGGGCCATAGTGATAGAAAGAACTGTGGTGATGATCAGTTTCCAGAGATATAGTGATAAGGGCTCTTGTGTACCCAAGCTTTTTCCAAATACGATCTTGTTAGTAGACAGGGTTATTCAGCAAAATAGACTTTTAACTTCCGTATTGGCTTGTAATATAGATCATAGGTTCCGGTTGATGATAGGGATATTAAGATCTTGTGTAGTTGGTAGCTTTTCTTCCTGTTATTATAGGCATATATTTGTCGCTGTGTTGGCTTTGGTGATAGTAATATCTTTTTTGTGATCCATAGATCACGTCTTGATAGTGAAATTATTTGTTAGGTTCCTATCGTTCCACTCTTGTATAAATCTCGAGTAACCACCCGAATGTCAAAATGCTGTAGAGATTAATAAACATCATTTTTATATTTTTCGCAACCATATGATACCATATCTCAGAAAATATTTTATAAGACAGACCAAAAGGAGATATGATAATTGAGGTTATGCCGTCACATAACACTTAGTATTAAATTTCATATTTCATTTTCTCTGTTTTCTTCGCATCCAGTTCTTAGGTAGTTCAGCAGGAGTGAGACAAAACAACAACTTATTTGTAATTTCTATTCTCTGTGTTATTTTACATTGGATGACACAACTGTGGTATACTAAGGAACATTGCTGAATATGACCACCAAGGAACACTATATATGGTTGAAAAAATTTAGTGATGTGTAGATAATATGAAAAACGTTGAAGGCATACCAGTGGTAGACAGTTCCCTTCCTTTCCTTGTACGCAATAGCCTCGAGATTGTACTTCCTTGTATGTAATAGATTCGAGATATTTCTGTGTCAGCAACTTTTCAACCTGGTGAAAGGATAAATATTATAGATATAACAACAAAGTAAAATAAGATAGGGATGCTTGAAACAACTAATGGAAACAAAGAAAATCACAGAAAATTCAGAATATTATATAAGAGGTCAAAGAAACATGACTTCAGTGCTTAGAAATTAAAAAAAAAACAACGCAACAGTAAAATACGAAACTAATACAAAAGAATTCAACCACTTACTAATCAAAGATCAGCAGAATGCTACCTAAAGACACCAGATGGATAAAATAATAGAATAGCTTTTACACGTATGATCAGAATATTGAAAAAACCTTTATGAAGTTAACAGAGAAGAATAATAAGGAAGGGCCACCGTTTTGAATGTGGAGGCTCTAACCATATGAAAGCTACCGAAAGCCCGGTTCAGACAGCATCATAGCATAAATGCTTAATACTTTAGAACTTATGATCTACAAACGGCTGGAAAAGACCTTAGACATGTAAAAACATATGAAAACTACAAGCTACCATAAAAATTGATAATGAAGTAGACCAATTTCAGCCTATTGAGAGAGGTGTGAGGTGGGTATGTGTAATGTCGCCTTGTACAATGAAACTGTTTTCAGAAATATAGAAGACATGAAAGGAAACAATAACAGATATGCAGATGACACAGTCTGATTACAGACAATGAAGAGGACCTGCAACATTTAGTAGACCCACGCAGTCAATAACTGGGGGTGGAACTGAATAGTAAGAAGACACAGATTATAGCCCTTACTGGAAAATAAGTACCTTACACAATGTAACAATTGAATTTAATATCCGTTGAATCAAAAACATCCTTCTTCGTTGAAAGCGAAAATGAGAAAAAGACTTGGCCTTCGTTTCGTCACTGGTTTTGATACTGTCTGCGTGAGAGAGGTGTATATCTGAAATGAACAACATCAATCAACCAATCAGAGAACAGATAACATCAAATCACAAAGGGTATATCCCTGTAGTGGTCTGAGGGACATTTTGAATCAACCAATCAGAGAACAGATAATATCAAATCACAAAGGGTATATCCCCTGTAGTGGTCTGAGGGACATTTTGAATCAACCAATCAGAGAACAGATAACATCAAATCACAAAGGGTATATCCCCTGTAGTGACCAACGTTCTATCTGCCTGATATTTTGAATCAACCAATCAGAGAACAGATAACATCAAATCACAAAGGGTATATCCCCTGTAGTGGTCTGAGGGACATTTTGAATCAACCAATCAGAGAACAGATAACATCAAATCAAAAAGGGTATATCCCCTGTAGTGACCAACGTTCTATCTGCCTGATATTTTGAATCAACCAACCAGAGAACAGATAACATCAAGATCACATAGGTCATATCTCCTGTAGTGACCAACAATCTAACTGCCTGACATTTTGAATTAACCAATCAGAAAACAGATAAGAAATTAACACAAATGTTCTTTCCGAGATGTAGGTCATGTGACCGGAAGCCCACTTTGGTCATATATGTCCACGTCTTCCAGATGTATGTCTGCAACCCGAACCACCACCACCTTTGACCTGGTGTAACCCACTTTAATTATAACCAACACTGTTACACAGACCGATGAAGAGTCATACATCTCTAACACATCGTCAATGGCATGATTATATTTAACTCATATAGACATCACTAACCACTATTAAAATACACCATTGGTTACAATAGTTATATATCGAAAAAGTCCCAAGTCGGCTTCTGATGTATCAACTTCTAACACGTGGCACTATTTTCACTTTATACAGAAAACAAACTATTTTAGTAATTAAAGTTTGTTTTAAATGAAACCAGAAGTATTCTAATGTGTGAACTTTTAAAATTAATTGTCTTAAGTCTTGTTGCGACCCCACATAAGTGTATATAAGAAAATATTCCAGGTTCCTGGTTGATCCAGAAAGTCAGATGTATTCATACATGCCTTACTACTACCATTCAGTAGCATGTCCTTTGCAGAATCTCGTTCCCATAAAAACTTGCCGAAAATATAGAAAAAAAGATTTAAAAATTCTTGATCACAAACAAGATGTCCATTACACCCATCTGGAGATCATCTTCTTTTGGGCCTTCCAAGACATACACCTCACCATTATTGTTCTCTCCAAACTTTCATGACGTTTCAAGTGACCAAATATACCAATTTTCGTTGCTTGTCTTTAAAAAACCATCTTCAATCTTCTTGAAGTATAGACACATTTGTTCTTTTTACCCAAGATATTCTTAGAACCCCTCTATTACATTTATATTCAAGTGCCTTTATGACGTGTTTAGTAAGTGTCTCACAGGCGTAAGTTGAATACTCTTAAACACCGAATTTTGTAGTTCTATCTGTCCCACTCTATTAAGTTGTTTTAGTCTTTGAAGAGCAACTGACAGTCGATTAATTTCTTTCATTGTGTCACCATTGTTGGTAATCAATATATTCGAAAGTTCCCACCTCCATGGTTGTTATAGGGTTCTTGGCAATGTTTACCGAAAGCACATTACCTTCCTTCTGGACAGTGACTGTTTTAATCTGTGACCATACTGATGATCTATCGGTCCAGACCATAACCAACAACAATAGGTTGTTACACTTCATCCACCTGCTTCCATGGCTTCACATAACCATGATTCGGGTACGCCACCCAAAAGTGCTCCATAGAAGAAAGAAGGATACCCTGTAATCCGGACTACCATACACAAGTAAATGTTATACCAATCTCTCAGAATATCACACACACACACAATCAGTCATACACACTCTCATTGTGAGTTGTTTATAGGCTGTCTGATCGTTGTGCTAACATTATAGGTCTTAGAGTGACCAACAACAACAACAACAACAACAACACACATATAGGCGGACACGCAGTCATTATCCCAGTATAGCCACATAGAGAAACAGAAACGCAACGACAAATAAGTAGATACACACAGACAGCCAAACATACAGACAACCAGACATATAGATAGACATACAGACAGACAGACACGTTTTCAGTCATAGGCGCAAACTCTCACAGAAATAGAAACAACAAACATGAAAACACGGCCCGAAAGTTCCCTCATCACATTGCATTCTTACTTTTCAATCCTTGTGTTCAGAATTTGTTGAATTTTAGCTTTATTCTGATGACATCATTTTGATTATCATGTGGTTACACATCTATTCACCCCTCATGTCACTAAGCGTGGGAGATCATTTTCTGCCATTTCACTCGATCACTAGAGTCGTGGATCTGGTCTCGACCATACCCCGTTTCCAACCCATCCAGGTATTTACTTCTCGGTCTGTTCCCTCGATCTTGCCAGTTGTTATCATGTTTAATTCTTTCTCATAAAATACCCAACAAATTTTGTCTACCTTTTATTTCTATAATCTATTTACGATTTTCATTTGTTTCTTGTAGGTTATTTTCTGCCCGTGGTATCTTTTCTCCACATTTCCATCAGATGTTTTTCAGCCTGGTCCACACATCGATACAAAAGTAACACTATGAAGCACTTCAACACTTTCTTTTTCGTTTCAATTGCTATCTTTTTTGTCAGTATGTTGTTCATCTTGTTAAAGGCTACATTTTCTGTGACGATTCTTGTAATCTCTTCAAGGCATTTCCCAACAGAACTGTTCCGAGATAAATGTATCGAGTTGTTTTCCTATTTACTTGTGGTGTTTCCTTTTTCCTAGTGACGACCATAATCTGTGTCTTTTTAATGGTAATCCTAGTTGTTCGCAACAAACGCATGTACTAAATTTTCCAGGTCTTGTTCCTTGTCTACAATCAAGACTGCATATCTATTGATGTCCTTCAATGATCTTTTCATATATTTCTGGTGTACAGGGAAAAATCATCACTGTTTCACACCCCTTTTAATTGGCTGATATTTACCTATTGCATTATCAATCCATATGACAGGTTTGTTTTCTATGTTTTTCTTTCCCCAGCCGTTTGTAGATTTTCAAGCACATCTATTTTGCCGTACACTATTGCCTTATCAACGTGATAACATGCAAAACTGTTTTTTAACTTGTGTGTTAAAAGCATTGAGTATTGCTTCGTGTGTTTACACGACGTGTAGCTGTCTTTTAGGGTATTTTACATTCCTTTGAAATGAAGGTACCGAAAACAAGTACCACCAAGTAAAAAACGAAAAGAGAGCAAGTGAAAACAGACCTTGTCCCGCGACCTCTCTCTTTTCCCCTGCTCGCGTGGGCGCGCCCTGTGAGTTTATATGAGAAACCAGAAAGAACCCACAAATACTATTCGGAAGATATAAAGACACAGTTTTGGGGATAGATAATGCAACAGATCTATAATTGTTGGACATTGTAATAATATGGAGTGCTCTATCAAGAAAATATTAATAATGGTATCAAAAGAAAGTAAATAAATGTTTTGTTTTACAAGACATCACTGTCAACAGCTTTCAGCTGATTTCTTGGCCAGATTACACTCAGTAGTTTGCTTTCTGAACGATCGGCTCACATACCCTCATAAGGTACCGACGCGATTCGAACTGATTCTTACAGTGGTCACGTTACTTACGAAATCACGAAGAAAAGTGTAACCTCTTGACCAGGGATACCAACAGTGGTGACACCAAATGTGACATAGAAACATTCTTAACCAAGTGGATAAATTACCTAGGGGGAATTATCAGATGGATGCTGTACAAGAGATTAATGTACAGGACAAACAAAATTATAGAAAATGAAAAAGTAATGTAAGAGAGTGGTAAATAGTTTTGATGTGTGGGAGTGAATGTTGTAACAAAAAAAAATTAGAAGCAGCTGGTTTGTAAGGTGAATTTCCTGTCTGAGTAACAACTAGAAAAGAAACAACTTTCTTCGATCATGTAAGAGACGCATGAACATCGTGACAAGTGTTATCTCAGTAAAATACCGAGATTAGAAAATATGGTAGTGGTATGTCAGCAAAGTTGATTTCAGAACACCAAAGACAGCGGCATGAATGCCTACACCATTTGATGATGATAGGGTCAGCAAAGTTGATTTCAGAACACCACAGACAGCGGCATGAATGCCTACACCATTTGATGATGATAGTGTCAATAAAGTTGATTTCAGAACACCAAAGACAACGGTATGAATGCCTACAACACGGAACTTGATGATCCCAGTGTCAGCCAAGTTGATTTTAGAACACCAAAGACAACGGCATGAATGCCTACAACACGGAACTTGATGATCCCAGTGTCAGCCAAGTTGATTTTAGAACACCAAAGACAACGGCATGAATGCCTACAACACGGAACTTGATGATCCCAGTGTCAGCCAAGTTGATTTTAGAACACCAAAGACAACGGTATGAATGCCTACAACACGGAACTTGATGATCCCAGTGTCAGCCAAGTTGATTTTAGAACACCAAAGACAGCGGCATGAATGCCTACAACACGGAACTTGATGACAGTGTCAGCAAAATTGGTTTCAGAACACCAAAGAGCGAAAGAAATAAACAAGTGTGGGTTTGTACAGGGTGAAAAGACAACATTATAACCATTCGTTCACTCAAAACATGGCAAAATTTAGATTTATTCTGATGATATCAAAATAAAATCAAATGATCGTGTTAGTAAAACACTTACAAGGCGAGCCTCAGTGTTCGTCTGGGCTGGCGAATAGACACACCGATTCCGATTCCGATTCCGATTTGTAGAAAACAAAGAAACTTTCCACCTCGTTCAACCCGTCTTAATGACGTTGGTTATAGTTGTGGTGGTTCATAGTGCGGTATAGGTTTTCTGGTCTTTTGTGTGTTGGACAGCTTCTATTTCTGCATGTCTGTCCGAGTTCCTCTTTTTGCCATCCTTTTTGCTTCTGTCGTTTTGCTGGTGTGTCTGCTGTCATTGTCGGTTTGCCAATCCCTCTCGTTTGGTGTTTTCCTTGTCCGGGGCTGACGCTGGGGGGTGGGGGGGGGCTGTCTTTTATCATCTGCCTTCTTGTGCTTGCCCTGGGGGTGGGCGTCTGTTATCGTCTTGGCTTATTTTCTTGGGTCTTTGTTCAGCGGTTTTTTGTCAAGCGTAGGGGTCGGATTGTATCATCTCTCTTGTCCATCGTTGGGGAGGTTTCCTTCCGTCTCCTCTTGTCCCACTCCAGAGGGGTTTCCTGCACGTCCCTCTTATCCATCTTCAGGGAAGTTTTCCATCGTCTTCTCCATCGTTGGGGCAATTTCCACCTCCTGTCTCCCATTGTCTCCCCCGTCGGAGAGGGTCGTTTCGTCTCTCTATTGTCCACCATTTGAGCGTTTTAACGCACCCCTATATATTTCCTATTGTCTGGTTTTTGTGTGTTCGAGTTTTTCCTCACTGTATTTTTATTTTGCTGTTGGCTTTATTTCATGTTGGTTATATTTCTTTCCCTGTTCTTGCAATGAATTGTTTTGTAAGCTTTTGTATTTCTTTGTCGCCTTACACCTGCAGGCATTCCTTCATCGTCATCATAGTGTTTCTTGTTTGGAAGTATTCTACTAGGTCCCTGCGTTCCTGGGCATAGGCTGTGCACGATAGTAGGTAGTGTTCTATGGTGTTTTCCTCCCGGCAATCAATGCAATGTGGTCGGGTGATTTTATCTTTCCATTTCCCGATTCTCAATCTCCATAGTTTCTTGTGCGTTGGTATTTTTGTGTTGTCTTTCACTTGACTTTTCATATTTGGCTCTCTGAGCATGTGGTAAGCGTGTCGTCCTTTATCGCTGTCTCTCCATTGTTGTTTCCATTTGTCGATTACTTGTTGTTTGATAATGCTTTTTGCCTCCAGAATGCCGAGTCCTGTGTTTACTATATTCTGGCTGCTTGTCCCGCGTTTTGCGGCCCTGTCTGCCCTCTCGTTGCCAGCTATCCCTCTGTGTGCTGGTATCCATGTAATTGTGACCTGGGATCCCATACTTTTTAGTTTTGTTGTTAGTGTTAGTATTTTCTCTTTCAGGTCTTGTCTGTTCACTTTAGAATGGTTGCCTAGAGCTTGTACTGCAGATAGTGAGTCCGTCAGTATGGTTAGTTTTATAGGGGGGTTCTCTGTTGCTATTTCTAGTCCTTTCATAATACCTACTAGTTCTGCCGTGTATACCGATGCATTGTCTGTTATTTTGTACTCCTTTTGGATGTTCCGGTATGGTACTACTACTCCTGCCCCTACCTCCCCATTCTCGTTCTTTGATCCGTCTGTGTATATAGTGAGGTTGTCAGTGCTTATTTGTCTTATGTATTCCTCCGCTATGTCTTTGGCTTCCCTGTCCTCTGTTGATTTATTAATTATGCTCGCGAGTGTCGTATCCGTAAATGGTAGTTCTAGCTCCCATTGGGGTGTTGTTTGTCTGTGAACTTTTGTTCGTGCCAGTGCCCTGGCTAGTTTCTCGTTCGCGTTCATCTCTTGTGCAGCTGTCCATCCTGCTGGTGTTTGCGTCTTTTGTATGGGTATTCCTCCCCATTTGCTTCTGTTTTCTTCGAATGCACTGAACGCGGGGTGTCTTGAATCCTTCGCAGCCTTTATCCAGTAGTTGTACAATAATTGCTTTCTTCTCAGTTGTAGTGGAAGTACTCCTAGTGCTACCTCTAGGGCTTCCCTTGGTGTTTGCTTGCCTGTTCCTAGGATAATACCCAGTGCTTGGTTCTGTATTGAGTCCAGTCTTCGTTTTTTGTGTTCTGGCGCAGCGTCGTATACTATGCTTCACCGCAGTGTTACAGGTGTTTTGTTAACAAGCGCGACCATCCGAGAAAGCTTGCCAACAAGCCCTCCCCCGACAAAGCCGCTACTGAACGAAATTAGCAACAAATGTGCAACATGCTGCGTTTATAATATCAATATCTCTTGATATATTTCGCAAATCAACATCAATACTGGTGTCTTATATCAAAAACCTCGTAATCTTTCACTTCACTATAAGTTTTAATCCTTTTGACCTGTAAAAAAATATTTTATTACACATTTAAGGCGTCATACGAGGCGTACTTGTTCCGATTGTGCATACATAAATAATTTTTTAAAATATATAAGAATGGTTTATTATGCTATATTGCCTTTTAAAATACTTAAAACTTGGTATTATTAGATATTACAAGGTTCATTTTTCTGATAGTTGAATCATTTTGTCTAAATCTGACTTTCCCCCAAGTAGGCATAGCACAGTTTTACATATAAATTATGTTACTTTTTATACAACTGAAAACAATACTTTATTGGTGCTTAAACATAATTGAGGGAGTAATTTTTTTTTGTCTAATATGTTTATAAATGTCTGTTCTAGAAATATGTTTCCCCTCTGCCGTGCGTCCACCTTGACGAGGTAGAGGGGCTTGCGCGTTCCAATGACCCCAAGAGCTATGCCGACGGTAGCACAGCTACTGGTAGGGTCACCCATGTCGGACAGGTCAAGGGAGAGGGACCAGACAAAGTGACGCACAAACCTGCTGCCTTGTAGGTAGACTGGGGACAGTCAAAGGCTAGGAAAGCATCCCGAACAAATGCTTGTCGAAATCGGATGTACTGAGCCACAGGCTTGACAAAGAAGTGCAACGTAACTTTATCATTTCATGATGCCACAGATGAAAATTAATCGTTATGGTGCTAATCCCGTGAAGTCCCATCAGGCGGTGATAGTGCCGGGCCCCCTGCCTCGAGGGGGTCCACCCATGACTACTGGTGGTCACCTTCCCCTGTGCTGTGGAGTCAAGGCACAGAGGAGTAGGTTAAGAGCTATTGACCAAACACCCCGGACTCTCAACATACTACAATGGAATGCCGAAGGAGTTTATAACAAGAAAGCCTCCCTAACACAGCGTCTTCATAAAGATAGAATAGATGTGGCATGCATTCAAGAGACACACCTCAACGCCAATCGCACATTTTCAGTCGAGGGATATCAGTCCACACGTTTCGACCGCGAAGGACACAAAGGAGGAGTTGTAATACTTACACGAAATACAATACCTTGCAGCGAAGTATCTGTGATCTCTGACAACCAAACGGAAATTACAGGTGTTGATATAATGATAAAGGACGTGAAAATAAGAATTTACAATCTGTATAGCCCAGCAGATAAGGATCTTACACTCTCAAACATGAAAATAACTGACACAAATTGCATTGTTGTTGGAGACTTTAATAGCCGCTCAGAAAGATGGGGATACCCAGATACTGACAAAAGAGGAGATGAAGTGGAGGACTGGGAAATAGACTCAAATCTCCATCTACTCAACAAAGCGGATGACTCACCGAGCTTCTACTCCAGAAGATGGATTACCACTTCTACTCCAGACTTAGCTTTCTGCACAGGAGACATCCTCCACAAAATCGATCGCCATGTGCTTGACCAATTAGCAGGTAGTGACCACAGACCAATCAAGCTTGTAATAAATATGGAGTATGTTCCACAGGAGCAAAAGCCTTTGCCCCGCTGGAATTACAAACGAGCAGATTGGGACAGATTTGCCATACTAACAGACAAATATTGTGAAAACATAAATACACGATATGGCAACATGAAGCAAATGGTGGAAAGTCTAAACAGAGCAATAATACAGGCGGCCACTGAGTCTATTCCAAGAGGAGCGAGGAAAAATTACAAACCATACTGGACTGAGGAACTACAAATTTTGGAGGACAAAGTTGAAGATGCTAGGAAGACCGCAGAGAGAGAACAAACAACTGAAGCGAACATCTCTCTCAAAGCCATCTCAGCAAAATATAAAAGAACAGTAAATCAAACAACAAGAGATTGTTGGAGGAAAAAAACAGAAAACCTGAATTTTGACAGGGATGGAAACAAACTATGGAAACTAGTGAAAGCCATGAACAATGAAGGACCTAGAAACAAACAAATAACAATTAAACAAGGAAATGCCTTGCTTACAGGAAAAAAGGCTGCAAATGCACTAATGGAACACTATGCCAGTGCAAACCACATTGATATTACAGCCGAACAGAAGAAAGCAATCAAAGATAAACAGATACATCATAGATATACAGAGACAGCAGCAGAATATATGATGGCAAATCTAACAATGGAAGAAATGGAACAGGCAATGAATACCCTAAAAAAGAAGACATCACCAGGAAAGGATGGAATCACAAATGAAATGCTAATAGGACTAGGCACTAAGGCAAAAAAGAAACTACTAGCAGTCCTAAATTACAGCTGGAAGAGGGGAATAGTCCCACAGGCTTGGAAGGAAGCTATATTAATACCAGTCCCAAAGAAAGGAAAAGACCTGGAAGAACCAAATGGCTATCGACCTATCAGTCTTCTTAGCTGTGTAGGAAAATTAATGGAACGCATTATCAATGGCAGGCTAACATGGCATCTGGAAGAAAACCAACTCTTAACACCTCACCAGGCAGGATTCAGAAAGTACAGATCCACTGAAGATCAAATAACCTATATAGCTCAGGAAATAGAGGATGCCTTCCAAGAGAAAAAGCACACACTAGCGGTCTGGATAGATTTAGAAAAAGCATTTGATAAAGTATGGAAGGAAGGATTGAAAGTAAAACTGCAAAAAATGCATGTTTGTGGGAAAATGTACAAATGGATCAGCCACTACCTTGAGAACAGAACTGCCAGGACAAAAGTACAAGGACAAACCAGCAAAATGATGCTATTGGAGCAAGGTGTCCCCCAAGGAGGAGTTCTTTCACCAACATTATTCCTAGCATATATAAACGACATCACGGAAAATTTTCCAGCCAGAGTACACACATCATCCTTTGCAGATGACCTAGCCATATGGACATCTGAAGAATATATTAGTACAGCTAACAGCAGAATACAGCAAGCCCTATTAGCGCTAGAGGACTGGTCAAAATCATGGCTAGTGAAGATAAGTGAGGAGAAAACAACATGCACAGTATTCTCCCTCTCAACTAAAACTCAGCAACCTAAGCTGGTATTGAATGGAAAAATATTGCGCCATGAAGAAAATCCAAACTATCTAGGAGTCACCTTTGATCGTCGCCTGACATGGAAGACACAGGTTGAGAAAAATCGAACAAGAGCAAGGCAAAGAATGGCAATCATGAAAAAGCTTGCTGGTACAACGTGGGGAGCAGATGAGAAAGTTCTCAAGAAGTTATATACTGGACGGGTGAGGCCAGTACTGGAATATGGCATTGCAGCTTGGGCAACAGCAGCTAAGTCAAACTTTAACAAAATAAGTAGAGTCCAAAACCAAGGAATGCGAATCATAACTGGAAGCCTGAAGACAACGCCTATTAATGAACTAGAAAAGATCACTTGTTTACAACCAATGCAGGATAGAAGAGATAGCAGAGCCCAGCAACAAGCAGAAAAATTTAGAAGATTGACAGACCACCCTATGTATAAAAGGTTTAGTGGTTTTGGAAAGGGAAGACTGAAGCGTAGCAACTTTGTAGAAACTGCAAAACGAAAGATTAGGGCAGATCCCATACTTAACATATCAACAGTCAAACCCATTTACAATGCAGACAAGTTCCCAGCTTGGAGACAGCAGCTACTGCCTGAGATGATAGAAAACATTCCTGGTATTGAGAAAAAGAACACTCAGCATGAAACCGAAAGAAGAGAAATAACCCTAAACTACATAAAAGAACATTACCCAAGCAGCAATTGGACCCATGCATATACAGATGGATCAGCCAAAAATTCAGTAGAGAATGGAGGAGGAGGAATTCTCCTAAATTTAAAAAATGGAGTGAAAAAAACACATTCAGTGGCAACTGGAAAGTTTTCAAGTAACTTCAAAGCGGAGGTAGAGGCTCTGAAAACTGCAGCAGAAATGCTCTTGATGGAGGAAAATAAAGAGACGCAAATAGCTATCTTTACAGATGCAAAGTCAGCTGTCTCAATACTGAAGAGCAATAACAGCACAGAAATAGCTGACCTAAGAGCAGCACTCCATGGTCTATGCCAGAAATCCAAAAAAGTTGTAATACAGTGGATACCATCACATTGCAGTATACCTGGAAATGAAGAGGCTGACAGACTGGCAAAAGAGGGCGGACGACTACCACAGCCTGACATAGACATAACCTATAATGAGGCAAAGAGGTTGATAAAAAGCACTTATAGAACCAAATGGGAATCAGAGCATCCAGGCCACCAGAAGGATGATGCATATTACAAACTCGACCGAAGAGAACAAGTAGCAATCTTCAGACTCCGCACAGGACACAACAGGTTGAAATACCACTTGTTCAACAAACTAAAGATAGGAGATACAGATGAATGTAATTGTGGAACTGGTAAAATGACAGCTAAACATTTGCTGCAAGAGTGCCCAATATATGCAGAACAGAGAAAGATATTTTGGCCCACACCTGCTTCATTCGAGGACAAGCTCTATGGAGATATCAACAAGCTCAAGTCGACTGCAGCTTACTTTAACTGTATTCAGGTTGACATTTAAATGTACATGAAGAAGTATTTAGACTGCCACACTTCATTACCACAGGCATGTCGGTTACACAAGCCTCCCAGAGGCATGAAATGGAATATTGCTTGGATAGCAAATCCATTACGTGGAAAGTCCGAATCGAAAGCTCACTGTGTGGGCTTCAAAAAAGGTGGAAAAAGTGTCCTAGTGGCACAAAATGGAATATTGCTCAGATAGCAAATCCATTACGTGGAAAGTCCGAATCGAAAGCTCACTGTGTGGATGTCATCTGCAAACTGCATTCTTCTGGCTTCTGGAAGAACAGCCTATGGTGAACGGAAGGCCCAATATACGGAAGTGAGGCTAAGCAGCCATGTGCAGGACGTGACGATTCCTTGGGTGAGCCCAGTACCAGAGCGGTGTGTGATGGCTCTGCAATTATGGAAGCCTCCTTGGATGGCGGGGAATGCCCATGGTCTGCCCCTGCCTTCCCTTGAGGGCCGACCAGGATGCCTTTGGCTGTTCTATATGGGCCAGCTGGGATGGGAGATAACACCACAACAGTGAGAGTCTAACGTCCTAAGAAACCCCCGGGAAGGTTAACCCGGTCAACAAATGCCCGCAGAAGTCGGATGTGTCGGCCTAACGGCGCAAGAACGCAGCTCTGCTGTAAACAGGCACAACGCAATCACGTCCGAAAAAAAAAAAACTCCGGATGAACGAAGAAGAAGAAGAAGAAATATGTTTTGTCTATCGCTGTAATTCTTATTTTTATCATCTCCGACAGTCACAGTTGCAAGGTTGCTGTTGTATCTTTGCTTTGTAAGATCAGTGTTACCAGAAGTAATAGCTTAGTTGATAGCGCACTTGGCTCGTGTTCGGGTGGAAGTGGTTTAACCCTCAAAGTGTGAATTTATTTTTTTTTTTTAATTCGTTCGCAAGCGTTAAATCGCTGTTCATCAATATACCGTTGTCTACTATTTTTCTTTTTGGTATCTCTTTCGCTTACGGACAACTAAGAAGATAGACACTTTGTAACGCCGAAAAAAGAATACATTATATATCAATGTGGTAACCGGTCTGGGTCTATCATTATCATGTGTCGAATCTTCTTTCGTTCGCTTGAAATTTGTCTATGATTGTGATAGTGTCTCTTGAATAAATTTACCGATGTTTGTTGATAAGACTTCTCACTCAAGTTTGTAACGAAAAGACATAACAAAACACTACCAGCTTAGTTATTAATTTTAAATAAATTAGATGGGGTTTTTGTGTAGGGTAGTAATTCTTCAGTCATCGTGTGCCATGTCGGTGGGCGCCAAACGTGGTACATTTTACCATGTTGATAAGTTTAATAACACAGAGTACAACAGACAAATCTGCCAATAATTGAGTTGATTAAATCGTTTCTTACGGGAACCCACACAACTTCCTTGGGGTTGAGTGAAAACCAGATAATTGAGGCTGTAAAAAGTGATACATTTTTCGGGTTGGTGGAGTGCGATATTGAGACCCCGACTGATTTACAAGAGTCCTTTGCCGAAATGCCCCCTATTTTCAAGAACACAGAAGTGTCGAGGGACGATATTGGCGTATTTATGAAAGAATACGGCATAAAAATAAACTACTGAGTACCTCACGACGGACATTGATTGGTAGTTATTTCGGGAAGAAAATATTATTAGCGACCCCTCTTTTAAAGTGGTATCTAGCCCATGGGTTGGTGGTTACACACATCTACCAGACAATAGAGTATCGACCGGTTAGTTGTTTTAAACAATTTGGGGAAACAGTCTCTAATGCCCGTCGCCAAGGGGATAAAAATCCAGCTGAGAGTATTACGGCAGAAACAATGAAATTGTTAGGTAATGCCGCTATATGTTTTCTAATGTTTGCTGTCTATAATATGTTCTATTAAAGTGGTCATATGTGTGAAATGTCTATATAAAAGACTCAATGTCACATTTGTCACTAGTCATGACCAATAAAAATGAATGTACTTTGTCAATGAAAATACACGTATGTGCTGTCAATGAAAAATATTTTGTTGACTCTTCTACACATTATTGGAAATTTCATAAAGTTGATGAAAAATAAAAAGTTATGAAAACGAAATATTGTTTGGTTTTTTAGTGGTATGAATGATCTGTTTTCTTGTTGACCCCTGCAAGAGGGTGCTTCATGTTGATTGTGAATGTGGAAATATAGGCATACACACCTTTTTACTATACAACCCAAAATATAAGAGTTAAATATCACCCCTTACCCAACTATATGACCGAGGGGGAGTGAAAATCAGCCGAGGTCAAGGTCAATCCGGATTAATCCTGCAAATACTACCCGAATTGCGCCTCTCCTACTACTGAGAGAGAGAGAGAGAGAGAGAGAGAGAGACGAGAGAGAGAGAGAGAGAGAGAGAGAGTTGAGTGCACGCATGTCCTGTAATATGCCATTCCATATGTTTTGTGTATTTCCTCTTTCACATTATCATTTTGTATGTATGACACTTGATTTTATCATGTATAATATAACATTACTGTAATGTGAGCGAGAGCGTTAGTGAGTGGGAGGGAGGGGAGAGAGAGAGAGAGAGAGAGAGAGAGAGAGAGAGAGAGAGAGAGAGAGAGAGAGAGAGAGAGAGAGAGAAGAGAGATAGAGAAAAGAGATAGAGAAAAGAGAGAGAGAGAGAGAGGAGAGAGAGAGAGAGGAGAGAGAGAGAGAGATGAGAGAGAGAGAGAGAGAGAGAGAGAGAGAGAGAGAGAGAGAGAGAGAGAGAGAGGGAGCGTTGAATTGCATCACTAATTTTTAAGTTACAAAATGTATATGTACAATTTTTCTCCATTTTCTTTACAATTTTGCGACAATGCTCACGACAATCGTCACTGTATGTGTGTGTAAAAAGTGGGAGTTTGATCATAATAGTAGGTTGGGGGACGGGGGGATGTGTGTGTGGGTGGATTCGTGAAGTTTGTGAGTGAGTTCAGGATGTGTGGGTGGGTGGGGGGTTTGTGTGTGGGTACGTGCGGGGTTTATGGGTTGGCGGGGAGATGTTTGTGTGGGTGGGGATGTGTGTTTGGCTAGGTGGCTGTGGGTGAGTGGGTGGAGGAGGATATGTAGGTGGATGATTGATGGTGGATTATGGAATGGGTGGGGGATATATGTGTGCATGAGGAGATGTGGGTGTGGGGATATGTGGTGGGTGGGAGATGCGTGCAGGTGGGGGTGGTTGTGGGTTTGGGGATGTGTGTGTGGGTGAGGGATGTGTATGGGTGTGGGATGTTTGGGTGGACGGATGGGAAGTGTGTCTGTGGGTGAAAGATGTGTGGGTGAATGTGTGTGGTGATGTGTGTGGGTTGGGGAGGGGTGCGTTGTGGGTGTGGGTGATGGATTTGGGGATGTGTGTGTGTGGGTGGGGGATATGTCTGGCTGGGTGGGGGTGTGTGTGGCTGGATGGAGGATGTATGTGTGGGTAGTGAGGGTGATTGTAGTTTGGGGATGTGTGGATGGGTAGGAGATGTGTGAGGAGATGTGTGTGTGGGTGAGGGATGGGTGGGTAGAGGATGTGTGGGTGGGTGGAGGATATGAGGGTGGGTGAGTGTTTGTGTTTGTAGGTTAGGAGAATGTGGGGGATGTTTGTAGGGGTGAGCTCGGGATCTGTGAGTGGGCTAGGGGAGATGGGAGATTATGTGGGTGGGTTCGGAATTTGTGTGTGGGTAGGTGCGGGATATGTGTGTGTGCGTAGGGGATGTATGGCTGAGGAATGTGTGTTTGGCTGGGTGGTTGGAGGTGTGTGGGTGGAGGAGGATATGTGGGTGAATGATTGTTGGTGGGTAATGGGACCGGTAGAGAATATGTGAGTGGGTGGGAAGATGTGTGTATGTGGGTGGATGTGTGTGGGTGGGGGATGTGTGGGTTGGGGAATGTATGTGTGCTTGGGGTGTGGGTGGATGGGATGTGTGGTGGGTGAGAGGTGTAAGTGGGTGGGGAGATGTATAGGTGTAGGGATGTTGTGGATGGGTGGGGGAATGTATGTGTATGTGGGTTATGTGTGTGGTTGGGTGGAGGAGTTGAAGTGAATGGGGGATGTTTGGGTGGGTGGTGGATATGTCACATAACATAGTAATATACATTGTTTATGTTTACAAAATTCATGTGACAATGTTTTTTCCTATGCACTGTTGATGAAAGAAAGATGAGTGATAGGAAGGGCCGAATTTAAGACGGGCCTGTGTGCCCAATTTGTTACCCTTTGAAAATAAAGTCTGTTCGTTCGTTCGTTCATTCGTTCTATCTATCTATCTATCTATCTATCTATCTATCTATCTATCTATCTATCTATCTATCTATCTATCTATCTATCTATCTATCTATCTATCTATCTATCTATCTATCTATCTATCTATCTCTAAGCTGTGTCTGTTGTAGAATCCCCGTTTCTAGATCTACGGAAGTCATAACTTGAGTGTAGTCCCGACATTTCAAGCGCATATTATGTGCATTGACTACAATTGATAACACTTGAAACCTCTCCTTTCAATATTGCACGCCAGCTCGCCACTTATGACAGAGAGAGGAAGAGAGAGAGAGAGAGAGAGAGAGAGAGAGAGAGAGAGAGAGAGAGAGAGAGAGAGAGAGAGAGAGTATTCACATGTGACATAGCGTCTTTGGTATGCCGACCATTAACGTGGGGCTTACTGTAAGATTAATGGCCCCAAACACGAATCATTACATGCATAGACTGCCTAACGGCTTAGTGCCAACTGCCGCTTGCTCTTCATTCATGAAAGCAAACGTGAACCTTGTCATAGATGTGTGATGTTTATTGTATGGGTAGACGATATTTCACGTGTGAGATACGTGTAATATACGGTGACAACACTATCAGGTGTTTCTAGGCGTCAGTAGTTTGAGACTGTGAAGTTTGCCATGTTGATGTTTAGTGTATCAACTTAATGTTGATGTTTGGTGTATCAACTGCTTGTTGATGTTTAGTGTATCAACTTCATGTTGATGTTTTGTGTATCAACTTCATGTTGATGTTTAGTGTATCAACTTCATGTTGATGTTTGCTTTATAAACTTCATGTTGATTTTTTAAATGTATCAACTTCATGTTGATGTTTTATGTATCAACTTCATGTTGATGTTTAGTGTATCAATTTCATGTTGATGTTTTGTGTATCAACTTCATGTTGATGTTTAGTGTATCAACTTCATGTTGATGTTTGCTTTATAAACTTCATGTTGATTTTTTAAATGTATCAACTTCATGTTGATGTTTTGTGTATCAACTTCATGTTGATGTTTTGTGTATCAACTTCATGTTGATGTTTGCTGTATCAATTTCATGTTGATGTGTAGTGTATCAACTTCTTGTAATGTTTAGACAGACAGACAGACAGACAGACAGACAGACAGACAGACAGACAGACAGACAGACAGACAGACAGACAGACAGATAGATAGATAGATAGATAGATAGATAGATAGATAGATAGATAGATAGATAGATAGACAGATAGATGGGTGGGTGGGTGGGTGGATGGATGGATGGATGGATAGGTAGGTGGGTGGGTGGTTGGGTAGGTGGATGGATGGATGGATGGATGGATGGATAGATAGATAGATAGATAGATAGATAGATAGATAGAAGTGTACATTGCTATATATATATATATCATCATCATCATCAAGTGCCATGCCGGCTGGCGTAGGCGTTCATGGCTCTCCATAGATCTCGGTCTTTGGTTTTCTGGATCAACTCTGCTGCTGATATTCCTCCATGCCACCATCTCAATGCATCCAGCATCACTTCTCTTGGTCTACCTCTGCCTCTCTTCCCCTCGATCTTTCCAGTTGTTACGATGTTCTCCAATGCCTCTCTTCTCATCACATGACCGAGGAAAGCTGTTTGTCTCTGTCTTATTGTTGTATATAATGTTCTATATATATATATATATATATATATATATATATATATATATATATATATATATATATATATATATATATATATATATATATATATATAGGTTATATATACAAGCATTGATCGACTTACGACCTATACAACTTACGACCATTCGACTTTACGACCACAATCACTAGCCATATTAGATTTTAGATTTATTTCTGCCTCAATTATGAGTCGAACGGCGTTGTCTGCAATCATCGGCGGTCGTTAACTAAGGAAAGGGAGGCATGATGCTATGCTGCTAGCCGGCGTCATCAATTTCTAAGAAATAACACGGTCACACTTAATAACCCTAGGTCAGTGGTTCCCAAGCCTTTCAAGCAGAGGGCCATGTCTACTATTTTCGGTAGTTAAGCGGGCCACACGTTATAAAATTATAAACGCCATGCAATATCATTCTTACCTTTCTTAACTTTCGTCAACAAAATTCTAAAACTTTAAAGGCAGTCAGTGTCAGTACTACACTGCGGTCATTTTGTGGTTTAAAATCAAAGGTTTATTTAACAATAAATTTTTAGTCAGTTTCGAAAATCGCTATTAATATAACTAATTTAAAATTGTATCTTGCATATAGGCAGGGGAGAGATAGGGAGCAAACAGCCCAGGAGTTACAGGCGACAGTAGATGAAGTGATTGACTGGTGCACAGAAATGAGTGCTGTCATCCACCCGGAAAAGGCGGCTGTTTTGTGGTGCTCTCTGGACAACAAGATTGTAAGAGCTGATGTCCCAAGCCTCGCGATGGATGGTAGAAATGTCAGCAGAGAGAACAAACTGAAGTATCTGGGGATCACATTTGACAGGAGCCTATCCTTCAAGGACCATGTGGAGACGGTCGTGACAAGAACTCAAAAGGGACTCAATGCACTTAAAACTATGGCTGCAATGGACATAGAGCAGAGAATGCTTTTAACACTATACCAGCACTTGATCCTCTCAGTAATTGATTATGGATTAGGTCTGCTCACTGTCTCAGAGAGTCAGCTGGTGAAGTTAGAGCGCATACAGAACGAAGCTATGCGGGTCATTCTGGGATGCACTAGAGACACCCCAGTAGTGTGTATGCGTTACATCCTTGGTCTGCCGACTGTTGCTGGTAGGCTCAAGGTGATGCAGGCGAAGGCATACCTCAGAGTAGCTGCAGACACAGACCACCCACTGCATGAGGCGCTGGACGCAGTTAAGGGTCAGCGACTGATAAGAGGGAAATCATGGATGGCTCAGGCGGAGGATACGATCAGACAGGTGTGCCCCCTGGAGAACATTAGGCGTGGAGAGGAGTGGGTCAGAGTGCCAGCGGAGCAGTCAGACTTGTGCAGAGTTATAATCACATTAAGCCGGGAGTGCAGGGAATGGCCAGCAGGGGCCACGGAAGTGGAAATCCAGCAACTAATTCAGGACAATGCTCACTCGAGTGATGTGATTATCTACACAGATGGTTCGGTGTCAAGAGGTGAGAGAAGTGGCTGGGGTTCATAGCCAAAGCTAATGGTCGATGTTTGGGGCAGGAGAGCCTGGCATATGATACCACAACATCCAGCTTAAGAATGGAAGTGGAGGCAGTCACTGCGGCTCTCCGCTGGATGGAGAATACGACACACACACACACACACACACACACACACACACACACACACATCGTGATTGTAACTGACTCAGAAAGCATGCTGACGAGGGTGAGGACGGGCAGACTTCGTGCGGAGTGGCTTGCTTCGCTTCGGAGGTCACGGGTGACAAGCATCGCCTGGATCTTTTCTCCGGGGCATGCCGGTGTGCTGGGAAATGAACAGGCGGACAGATTGGCTGGCTCTGCAGAACTTGGTGGAGTATTGATACATGACAAGGCAGACGTGGTTGCGGCCTTGTGGGAGCACGTGCACACCTCGGAGGAGCAAATGGATTACCATGGTCTGGCAAGAATGAGACAACGAGGAGTGACGAAGGGATCTGGCCGACGCTCAACGCTCAAAGGAAAGGCGAGACGGACTTATAATCAGATTGCTACTGGTACTATTAGTGTTGGAACTCTTCGCTGGCTGCTGAGGATGGGGACGGAGCACTTATGGGAATGCCCCGAATGCTGTGATGTCGATTCCTAAATCAATCAATCACTCAATTTAAAATTGTAATCAGTTACTTAAGTTAAGATGCCAGTTTATCAATGTCTGGGCACAAATCTGACGCGCCCAAAGTCATAAGCGCAGCTTTGGGACGCAGTTTGGGTCGCAGAGGTGTTTCCAAGGCACCAGGGCCGGGTTATATACTGGCCAAGACCCATTGACGCGTCCTCGTCGAGCGTCCTGGGCAACAGGTCCCTTCGGGGTCCTGGCTAAAGTCAATAGGATCACTGATTCCTCCGAAGTCGGAGAGTGTCTGCCTGTGCGGCGAGGAACCACCAGTCTGCACACCAATAAGCCAGACATGGGCCAACGGATACTCACGCAAACCTCAGGTCCTGTATGACATCACACTGATGTTGGACAACAGGATGCCTTCATCCGACATACAGGACTTCGCGTTGGAGCTCAAGCCAACGAACACAAGCAAGCAAGCAGCATAAGCGCAACTAGGTTACTGTCGGTGAGTCTGGAACGTAGCTTGTTTTTTTTTTTGTTTTTTTAATAACAGCCATTGCGGAAAATGACTGCTCGCATCTGTAAGTCGAACCAAAACGAAAAATGTATCTCTGGGCGAATGAACACAAGTGTTCCAATTGTTCGGCAGACAATAGTCGCCAGAATGAAATCGTATGATCAGCTGAACGTTGCAAACTGAACAGGCGCATTCGATAATATCTGAACATAACAACCACGAGCAGAGTAAATTATCGCACGCTGACGGGGCGCTCCGAGTGCATTTTTTGAAATTATTAAAATATATTATTTTAAATAACGAGGCCTCGCGTGCCACTTACTAACAGCTGGCGGGCCACAAGTGGCCCGCGGGCCATGGTTTGAGAACCTCTGCCCTAGGTCCATTGACTTCCCCAAGCGCGGCTAAAGCTTGTTGATTGGAGAGCTCTTCAGAGTTTGATTGCGACCGTAAAGGCCAACTATCTCCGAACCACCTTCGTTCAAGCAATATCCGCAATAGATGCTGACACAGAACTAACATTGCGAGATTTTTGGAAATCTACAACATTTTAATGTGTATCAAGAATATCGCTACCGCCTGGGAGGCTGTGACGACAAAGTGAATGAATGGCATCTGGAAGAATTGTGTTAAGCGCTATGTTAATTTGACAGTGAACATGAACTTTAAACGATTTGGGAAAAAATAGTAAAACTCGCCAAAGACCTTTCTTTGGAGTGTGAAATTGAAGATGTCGAAGAGGTGCTAGACAAAGAATCTGGAGAACTTACAAATGAAGAGTTAATCGAACTGGAAGAAGAAAGAGTGGCGGAAGAAGAAAGAAGAGAAGCCAAGAAAGAAGAGGATGAGCCAGAAAGAAAGTTCACCACTAAGGGATTATCAGAAGGTTTATCTTTACTGAATAAACTTCTTATACATTTCGAAACAATGGACCCAAACATCGAACGATTTGCAAGGATTGAACGGATGGCGCACAATGTGTTTCGTCCGTATCGTGAAATTTATGATGAACAAAAGAAACATACAATTTAGACAAAGCTCACCATGTTTATGAAATCACCAACTCCGGTACCCCCAACTGCTGCCTTAGATGACAACATTAATGATCTGCAGCCAAGCACCAGTGGCCAATAAAATGTTTCGTACATGTTTATATATTTTGATGTTAATGACAATTTGATGTGTTTTACGATTGGGAAAATGTTTCCAATAGTATTTTCCACATCTGTATTTTGTATGTTTTGCAAATATTAAACCAGTTGTACATGTACAGTTAATGCAGTGTTTTTCTTAAACCTGAAGATGTAAAAATAAGAAAAAAAATGGTGTAGAGATGATACAAATGGCACAAAATGAACATCGAAAATTATGATTTATAACAATAATAAAAGAAATTTATTATATAATTTAACTGAAATATTTTTATAACATCACGTCAAATTACTGTACACATAGCGTACTCAACTTACGACCAAATCGTGTTACGACCGGTCTGTCGGAACCGATCGTGGTCGTAAGTCGAGCACTGACTGTGTATATATATATATATGTACTGTAACAGTACAGCGAAGTGACGATGAACTATCAACAAGTCCAAGACGGTTCTGGCTTCATATTACTTTATTCAGAATCAAGCCAGATGTTGCCCAGTTCAATCATACGTCCATCTCGACGGATGGGTCGTTCACAACTGACCTTGTTTCTACGATGCTCGTCATAGGACGAGCCACCCTAACTACCCCATATTATGGTGCTTGACCGTGCCCTACTTCCCTATTGACTATGCACACCTCGTTGCCCCTTCTTCCTATTCCTAACTCTGTTACATTTCCTCCCTTTCTTCAACCAAGACTTTTCCCTGAAAAGTCTTGATCCCACAACTCATTTACCCCACATCTATGACCCAAGACACTTAACCCAATAATTCCACACAATCAAAGTTACTTCTTCTTCATTTTATAAAGTCATAAGCAATTCCGCTTACCACCTGAACTTACTCAACTCCCAACTACAGAAATCATATACCCCTTACTCATTACACTTCTCTCTATCCCCACTATTTATCGTAGTGCCAGCCGCCACGACCTTCAACCCATACTTCTTCTTCGTAATAAAATCCACATATATCATATCACAAAAGCTCATTCTTGTATATGTATCTATCGTACATCATAATATTTCTGCATTACAAGATCTTAGTTTTATACAACACATGACAACATATTTTCGGAATACTTTTTCTACTCTTCGTAAGCAATCCGCTTAAACCTTCTTATCACGATCTCAAAAAATTCAAAACGCCGTACTCTTCTGATACTACCTCAAACAGTATTACCTCCACATTACTACTTCTCCACTTTCAACCAACCTGAAATCACTTGCACACGATAGGAAGACAAAGAATCGGTGCGCACCGGAGATTTAAAGAAGTAGAACTCTTCCACACAAAAAACCACACTCACCTAAATCACACACACCTTTACCCCCCTATGTCATTTGAGACTTTATGTAATAAAGTCTAAAACAATTATATCTTCTACAGTACCACTTATTATGGTAACAGTTTACGCTGCTATCTACAGCATCAAATACCAACCATCAAAAATATTATTCACTCCTAAATGTCTATATATTACAGACACTACTAATTTTATGGCTATGAACCTTACCTCAACCTCGCATTGTAATGTCAACCACAAAACACATCCCGAGGACACAATTAAAAAGGTCCATTATCCCTCAAGACCTGTTCCAATATTATACACATCACCTCACTCAAAATTCTCTCTTAATGTCCATTTATTATGGGCATATCTACTAAAACCTCTACTTGTCAATTTATGCCGTTATCAACAGCAACCTAGTAACTCCGAACCTCCCCTTAAATGTCTATTTATTACAGACATCAGTAACTTCGGAATGTTAACCATCAAACACAACATCATAAATATTCACGTAATCTGACCATTATATACACTACTCCAGCAACCCACTTATTACCAGCTTCTTCATCCTATCTCTGAAGCTTATAACACCCAAAGGGATAAACATTAACATCATGCCAAGGCCATGGAACACAATGCCTCTCTAAAATCTTCCACCTCTCAATTCATAATTCATGCCGTAACCCACAGCAGCAAAAACACCACCACTGAACTCATGTCTGTGACTGCTTGCAATCAACGTTATTCTATTACAGTCCATATATCACGGACCCTCAAAAACCCCATGTCATTTTGTCTCCACAGTGACAATGTTCATTTCTCATTAACACACTTACACCCCTTTACTATTGTACTGCTATCCACAGTCTATCTAATCATTCTTCGGAGTCAAACATGGATTCAATTCATGTTTTATTATTTGTCTTCACACTGTCTATTACAGCACGTTACTGACTTCTTCTTCTATAATCTCGTGGCTCCATGTTCACTTCTGACCCCATGTCATTTACCCCACTGCTTTATTCACTTTAATCTTTTCTTCCCAATATGGCGTCTAATCCATATATCTTCCATTAATGCTCACTTAAATTCCCCATAACCCTTTTACTTGTGTAGTAACCCCGTATGGCATATGTTTCCACAACTTTGCAGCCCTTATATCATTGATTTATCAACGCTGACTATCACAGCAATCCCACCAACAGGGTATGCTTATTATTCAGAAAGAGAATGTGTCTCTCTACTAGTTCTCAGTAGTTTAATAACTCTTTTCTGAACGAAGGGTACTATATAAAGTCCCGTGTACTGGACAAAACCATAACTGTTTATAATTTAAACTTAACTTAACCAACACATTTATAAACTTTAACACACAAGACAATTCACTTAAATTATGAGTTAAGCGAAATAAAATCACAACAGGATGTCATACCCCCCAAGTTTTGAACTGTTTATCCCCAACAATAAAACATGCTTCAATTTAAATAAGAAGAAAATATCTAGTGTTACCTAACACTACTGGTCTCTTTTACGGACCAGTAGTTTGTACGCAAAAGACTAAAAACACAATAATCCTATTCCAAAATTAAATAGTAACAATCATTTTACAAGACCAAATCAAAAAATAATATCACATATCATACATATTCAATCAACATTGGTCTCTTATACTAACCAATGAAATACATATCTATTCACCCAAGTCATGCCTATTCCGTTATTCTTATAACATATTAAACAAAACAACTCAATGCATATATATATATATATCTGTTACCTACAGACCAATTCGTGACTTAGAACAATATCTGTTCTCTCAACAAAAGTCATTAACCAACAATGACCGTACTATCTACCAATAGAACCTGTGGCTCGGCACACCAATTGTTTCCCTTGTATTTGTACCTAGAATTGCTACAACTACTTAATCATTACCGTTAACTACGGTATCTCCACCCTACTACGACCAGCAAAAAAACTTGTCTATTTACTATAGACCTCACCCATGCCTCTATCTACTGTACCAACAACTAATTCTACTTTTAAGTTTCTCGTCTACCCGACGCAATTAACTAACGTATCATTACTTTCCAACATCTCACCACAACTACTCTAAGCTATCCTCAAGTCTCTCCTAGCGTTCTTGCACCGCGATGATAGTTAAACCAGTCACACTTATCGGAACACGTTCTCCAACATTCATTTAACTAATCTTGTTTACCTCACTATCTTTCACTCCTCTTCCTATTTATCGGGATTCTTTCAGAAACAGCAAACCACACCACTTATTACTGACAACAGACCTCACTTTTCTCATTTCTCAGTATTAAGCATTCATGTTTCGACATGTCCCTGTCAACACTACTAAACATGTTTTATGAAACGTCATTCAGAATGTTAACTCTCTTTCCGTCATCCTGTCATACCATTATCATTAATTCTGTCTAACTTCAGATATTCCACACAAAAGACATCACAATTCTCTAATCATGTTCTTTCTACCTCTCAATTTTCGCATACTCTATGTTCCACGTTTTATCAACGTCACTTATCAGCCACTCTTCGCATATTCACACGTTATTCGTATTTTGTTTGCTCAGACAGTGATACACAACCTCGCTCTCATCTCACTACTACTCTCGCATCGCGACAACCTGACGTGTCCACCCTTATACTCACGCACGGACAACGCATAATCTGACGAATTACTCAACAGGACTTTCACAATTCAACTACTTTCTTACTTCATTCTCAACCATCATAATGCTACTATTCTCCGTCCTACTTAATTCTCAACGTCAAACTACTCTGACGGTCAATTACTCATTTATCCTATCTTAACCTCCTCATCACTTCATAATACTTCTTCGAGCTATGACATCCGCATTACCCAATCGTCATCACTATTCTATGACCACTTTATATCTCAAAATAACCTATGTAATACAAGACAATACTACATCAGTTCTCGACGTCACACATCACTTGCAATGATTCTCCACCATTTTCCACAGCAACAGCACATTTGAGTCGAAATTTGAGCCTCATCAAACTTGAATTACCCCAAGCTCAGTTACAAAATGCTCAAATCTGCTCGTATGGGTTATTTAAATACAACCATGGTCTTACCGATTTCATGAGACTTCTAGCTTTTTCCAGCGACGCTTCAGCTGTTTGCTGTTTTTGTGTTCCACTTTCTACTAGGCAAACATCTTTCTTTTTGGAAGTATCTTTCTCTCTCTCTCTTGGTATTCGTCTCTTAGCCTTCCCTACTTTCCTGTCATATAAACTGGTATCTAGTTCTAAAGAGTCACCAACCAAAACTCTGTCCGTCTGTCCACCAGCAAGCCCACCGTATGAGGAAACATCACGCTTCGAGTCAGGATCTGTTCGTAGTGCAATCCTCTCATTCTCTGAATCATCAGTATCTGTAGTTGTTTCAGCAGCGTAGTATTTACTATAAAATGCGGCGGTAGAGGTAGAAATATCCTCTCCATAACCTGAACTCTCACACCTAATATTTCTACACCATTTAGGGATTAATTTAATGTCTATACCTGAGGAACTTGACATAGCAGTACCTCTATTAACAATCATACTATTCCTTTCCTTAATACTTTTCTTCACCCGTCTTTTAACATCTTTGGCACTTGTCTGTTTATCTTTCTTAATTTCAACCGTGTCTCCCTTAGTCAAGTAAGTTGGTTTTGACTGAATTTCTATTAAGTCAGTTTGACTTCCCTTCGTTACTTTGCTAGTCGGTTGTACCTGGACTTTTTTCTCTACTGTATCAACTGGTGTCTGCGTGTTTTCTTCTACCACCTCAATCACCTGTGTCTGAGTCTCTCTTTCTTGTCTGACACAAAAGACTGAAGATACCTCCTGACTACCCAAAATCTTATCTATGTTTCTTTCTCTGTTATTCAACTTTGCTACCGAATATCGCAGGTGTCTGATCTGAAACCAGTTCTCTCGCAAGGCCTTTGCGTTATCACTCTTTGAAGGCCAAGACCACTGTTTCTTTTTCTGACCATTACTAATTCTTATATGTCTCTGTGTCTCATTCTTATCTGCTTTCATATGTATATGGTTGACAACTTTAAAATTGTAACCACGCTGGTTATCATTTCTATTGGACTTGTCTACCTCAAAACGTCTCATACCTGTCTTGTGCTCTGTTCGTTCAAGCGTCTGCCTCTTTATCAATTCTATCATAGACGAAATTCTATCTACGTCCATTTTTAAGTCACCCATCAACTCTGTCACACGTCCTAACTTCCTATAAAAGATTTCCATAGTAGCTCACCACGCTTTTATGATATAAAGCCTTGTTGTTTTCAATACGTAGGCAGCTTTCCTATCGCTAGCACATACTCTGAAAAAGGTTACTCAAAGCCAAATCTTTAAAAAAAATGCATCAGGTTTTCAATTCTTCAATTCTATCTTAAAACAAATAATTATACACATATGCCTACTCCTTAACTAATTTAAATTAAACTTCGCTTACTCAGCCAACATTGTCCTTCGGTTCTACACAAACGGACAGGCAATGACTTCCAGGATCTCTCAGGATGCTCGAGCAAAAACGTTCCCAAATCAGTGTCATTCCATATCACACACTGGGCAGAGAGGCATGATGGAGAAAGAAAATCCAGCGATACGACGACCTCACAGCAACGGTTAAGTTAACAGCCCCGATAATACAGCAACCTCAAGGCAGGCAGGCATCTTGGTTTCCAGCATAGTGACGCCCAAGGACTGCGGTTTCTGACAAGGCCTGGAACAATTGACTGCGTTCAAAGAGCAGCACCTCCCAACTTCACACGATTAGACATCGATCAGAGAGCAGCTTTTCTCGACAGTAGGCCCTCACCACGATCAGACTGCGATCAGAGAGCAGCTTTGGTCAGTTCCCTGAAACAACATTGTATGGCAGCGGCCCTGGTAGGTAGCCCGTTGAAACAACCGACAATGCAGGTAAAAAATGTAAAGCGGCGGCTATAACAAGCCTCTTGAAGTGAACAGTGTAAAGCGACGGCTATACCAAGCCTCTTGAAAATGATAAAAGTTCAGGCAACGGCTATGGTAACGAGCAGGCTGTGTGGCAACGATTCAGTCTACTTACTATGTATGGCGGAATGCAGAAGTCTTTGAAGTCCCTGCAACAGTGGGAGGTACGATCAGAAGTAGGTATCTCCATGTCGTCCGCCAAAATCAATCCCGTTAGCAAACCGCTCGAACAACAATGCCACAGTGCCCGGCGAGGACTTGACAGCGATAGCGGCTCTCACACACCAGTAAGGCTCGAAAACGATTTGAGAGCGGACTGGACTTCACCACCAGTAAGGCTCGAAAACGATTTGAGACGGACTGGACTTCACCACCAGTAAGGCTCGAAAACGATTTGAGAGCGGACTGGACTTCACCACCAGTAAGGCTCGAAAACGATTTGAGAGCGGACTGGACTTCACCACCAGTAAGGCTCGAAACGATTTGAGAGCGGGACTTCACACCAGTAAGGCTATCCCCCCCCAGTAAGGCTCGAAAACGATTTGAGAGCGGACTGGACTTCACCACCAGTAAGGCTCGAAAACGACCGAGAGCTGACACAGCGAAGCGGGCTTCACAACCGCATACATATTCTTGTAGAAACTTCTTGAAATCTGTTCAGCAGAGGTTTGATAACGTGCCAGTGTCAAAGGCACCGCATTTTCCCAACAAGCGCAGTATGAAGTAGTGGCTGTATCAAATATAGTGGCCCAGTTCCTCCGCTATGTACCGCGACAATTGAAGTTGTTCATCCTGGTCATTGGGCAACATTTCTGTACTGTAACAGTACAGCGAAGTGACGATGAACTATCAACAAGTCCAAGACGGTTCTGGCTTCATATTACTTTATTCAGAATCAAGCCAGATGTTGCCCAGTTCAATCATACGTCCATCTCGAAGGATGGGTCGTTCACAACTGACCTTGTTTCTACGATGCTCGTCATAGGACGAGCCACCCTAACTACCCCATATTATGGTGCTTGACCGTGCCCTACTTCCCTATTGACTATGCACACCTCGTTGCCCCTTCTTCCTATTCCTAACTCTGTTACATTATATATATATATATATATATATATATATATATATATATATATATATATATATATATATATATATATATATATATATATATATATAGCAATGTACACGAGGTCTGTGGCTTAACAGATTCAGTGCCAAGCAAACAGTAGGTAGTCACAGTTATGACTTAAACGTTGTTCTTTTGGTATTAGATTAAAGACAGCTGCATATTGAAAACTACTATATTGATATGTTAACTATAGTTTGATTTATAAGTCAATGGCGATTACGGGAAGTTGAAATAAGACGATTTATCATTCCAAGGCACTTAATCAGTTAAGGACAGTGAACGCATTTTCACATTCCCGCATACCGCGTTCGAAACACAGCTGCGGGTGACTTGGAATCAGACCGCCTTGCGCTGATTTTCAAACAACAGTATGAGTGTCGGTCGTTCAGAAAGCAACGGCAAACTGATGGATGTAAACTTGCCAAAACATCACAGTCCAAATAAATGCTGGGTTTGACATTGACGTCCTGTAAAGGATATGCAACTAACTAAATGAGCGCCAGTCCTTCAGAAAGGAATGGCAAACCACAAAACGTTAAATTGTTTTGAAAATTAAGAACAGCCAAACAATGCTGGAGTTGACTGCGACGTCCCGTAAAGGACATTCAACTAACTAACTAAACTGTAACCCAAAAAACGCTCGTTTGACAGGGCAGTGTATTAATCAATGTTCTTCTCTTCTAGATGTTTCCAGTACGGTACGTAGTTTAGTCCACGCATGCTTTATCTGTTAAAATATCTCATCGTTTTCAAGTATGTGTCTAAGGGTAGCTAGCGAATGTGTTTCACAATCCTGCATACCGGATTCGACATCAGCTGAAGCCGATTTAGACTGGTTGATTTTAACAAAGGTTCGAGTGCCGGTCGTTCAGAAAGCAATGGCAAACTAACGAACGCAAAATTGGCCCCAAAAAAAACAAAAAACTATAGCCAAACAATGCTAGGGTTGATTGACACGTTCTGTAAAGGACATGCAAGTAATTTTAAGTTAAATGCTTTATATACACAATGGTTATGATCATAGTGCCCAGAGCAATAGTTACTGTAACAGCCCCTGGAGGAAGGAACACCGGAATAACCAAAATAATATAATAAAATGCGCCAGGCAGATAACTTTAGAAAAGGACAAAGAGAGTCCTAGCAAAATCTTAAATGTTGGCAAAGGGACGGGTACGTGTTTGAAATAAAAGTTATACAAAGTAGTTTTGCGGAAGCGGAAGGTGTATTCCAACGACCTGTTGGCTTTGGAAGAATGCCAGGCATCATATTACAAGAAGGCCAACCTCAATTGTAGTGAAAAGAACGAGGTCAGTGAAAACGGTGTCTCCTAACATATTTCTATACGGTTCTACAAATTATGGTCTGTTACAAATATTGGCTACATGTTTATCTTCTAGTCTTTGTTAGGCATTGCAAACCTTCATTCGGCTGTGACCTTCCCGTTGTACTTGTTTCTAGGTTACCGGAAGTGTTCCAGCAGAAACAAAACTGGCCTGCTTTCCGTTAAATAAACCCACACAATGAAACATTATTAATTCTTTGTGTGTGTGTGTGTCTCAGGCAGAGGGTGGAAATGTTCTATAAACTGGGACACGTTGAGTTTATTTCACTGTGATTGAATGGGCTAGAATGTTTACTGTATTCCTTACTGCAACGTCCCGTAAGGGATACGCAACAAAAAAATAAATGGAACAGCATGCTCCGTGGCTATGGGGTTCCGGACTCAGTTCGTAACCTCGTATACCCGCGATCGAAACACAGCTACGGGCGATTTGGCAGCAGACCACTTTGCGTTGGATTTTTACGAAATGGTATGAGTGCCGGTCGTTCAGAAAGCAGTGGCAAACTACTGATCGTAAACTTGCTAAGAGATCACGCCAGCAAACAATCTTGGTGTTGACAGTGACGTCCTTTATAGGATATGTAAATAACTTTTTTCATGAAACAATCACAGAGATTTTGTAATCAGCATAAGTAAATACTTTAACATATTTATACTGCTTTGATTGCGGAGGCGCCAAGTTTTTGTTTAAAGCCACTGGATGATAATTCAGAAGTCGTATTATACCTTCCTTAATTGGTGCGACATTGTAGAAAATAGCTTAGTAAACGTAATATAAGTCTCCACAGTACAAGAAAATATATACGAGTTCGTACAGTGCTAGAGATCACATTCTTCTCGATCGAACTGCACCAAATGCGATATATATGTATAGGACACACACACACACACACACACACACACACACACACACACACACACACGTGGTGTGTGTGTGTGTGTGTGTGTGTGTGTGTGTCCTAGTTTTCAAGAAAGAAAACACATTTTTTTTTTCAAATATTACCTCAGGTGGATATATTTTTGTTGCGTATCCCTTATGGGACGTTGCAGTCAACACCAGCATTTTCAGCTGCTGTTGATGTACTAGGCAAGTGTTACGTTCAGTAGTTTGCCATTACTTTCTTCTTGATCTTCTTCTTCCCCGTCTTCAGTTTCCTGGGTTTGTAAAGTTCTTTTGTCAGAATAACAATGTTTAATTATCTATTATATTCAATACTAACGACAATCTGCAGTCCTGAAACTTTAATACCTTTACATCTAGTTCCACACATTACAACTATTGTCTCCGTGGAAGCCTTTTGCACTTATTTTGATGATTAGCTCGACGTATGCTGCCTTTGTCTTTCTGTCTGCATCAGTTCGTTCAACATGGCATAATCAATTTCTTCTGTTGGGCTCCTTACAGTTGACAATTTATAAGTGTTTATACATGTGTATCACTTCAATGTTTCCTCTCAACTGGTATTCTTTTCTGGGAAGAATATATTTTGTTTGGGCCTTACTTTTAACTTCAAACATGGATTTTAAAATTATCAATATAGAATTATGAGAAATCTTTCAGGGAATAACAACATTATGAATGAATAAATAACGCTTGTTTGATTTGCATTTGTAGAAATCTGTAGATATATAACGAGAACATTCTAAACAGCGAAGACACGGAATCTATAAGCTGTTTGACTTGTCTTCTTTCGGCTAGTGAAATTGGAGGTGACAGTTTAAAATCCTATATTTTTTAAATGTAATGGATGTGATGTGAGTTATGTACCTTAATTACATGGATGATGTGTACACAAATTATGTAATTTTCTAAATACTATGCTAAATAATGTTTTTACATGTATGAGTGATGTTCTTAATCTAAATGGTGAAAATGATGTATGTTCACTTATCTACTCTTTTTAACCTATTCTGATGTAAAATGATGATACTAATAAATGGTAATGTTTAATAGATGGTATGGTTTCATGAAGATAAACTAAACTAAACTGAAGGTAAATGAAATGTAATAATCTAAATGGTACTATTCTTATCATAATTTTATTTTAGCTTGTAATTAACTATTGTCATATCTAAACTAATATTTTAAGTTACAATCACTGTAATAACTATTCTATTAAAATAAATGAGAACTATTATATTTCCCTAACCTACATCTACTTTGTCATTATCTTAAAATATTATATTACATATCACATTAAGTTTATATACATGTCATTCAGTTTCCACAGGTTAGTAGTTGCCTTCATGTTCGTACATTGCTTGTATAGGCATAATATATCTACACACTTTGCCTGGGTATCTGAAATACTTTGCACAGTCATCATAATGTTCTATCGGTAGTGCACGTGTAGAGTTCGCTGGTGTCGTAGCTCAGCCTTTTCGTGTCTGTAATTAAGCACTGTTCTGACACTGTTTTCTGCGTTTCACACCAATGGTACACCGGAATGGAGCTTAGTTGGAAACGATCTGTCCTTGTTCACACGGTGATATTTACGTTCTGCAGCACAGTTCTTGCCTTAATGTCTACGGACACATGATAGTTCACTGTTATTGGTACATGATTAAGCATATACTGTCGATGTATATGTACCCTATTTTACGTAGAATAATATAATATATTCATGTACTAACTATCACTCTACATTTATCTGTGGGATTTCAGGTATTTCTACCCCAGATGGTAAAATTAGTGACCACCTGTATATCCTGGTCATTTCGATGCACACCACTCTGTATGACCGTGATCGGGGAGTTGTCGGTCTGGACAATGCAGTGAACATCCGTCAGAACTCGATGGAGCTTTCTCACCGCATAGATCTCGCTTAGGGTTGCAACTGTGATATGGAATCTCTGGACTCAGCAGGTGTGATCTTACGGCTCACGTAGCAACTCGGGTGGAAGATGCCCTCAAAAAATTGGCCTAGTACTGCTGGCATCTGTCCTAGAATAATAAACGAGCCTAGGATTAGGCGAGCGGAGGATTGGAATATTACAAAAAAGGATTTTCATTTCTGACAATGCAGAAATTAATAATGCATCTTTGACATTTCATTTACAGAAGCTTTTAAGACATTCGAAAATATAATTGTAATTTCTGAGTAATTTACTAATCGCAAAAGGCTTCTGACCTGCTTCTATGTGGTAGCATGGTCAGATTCATAATTTTTTTTGTAATGATTGTCAGTTTTAACTTGACATGACCTTGTCAGATGACACCAAGAGATGTAAGATGACATGATCGAAAAAATTAAATTTCTTTGAGGCCTATTTCCACTTTGCTTGGTTTGACAGTGAGACCGAAGAGTCGCACTCTGTCAAAGGCATGTCTCAGTTTCAGTAAGTGTATTGTCCAGTCATCAGTATTCGGATATATTCATGTGTATTCTGTCAGTTCACTAAATGTATGCCCCTCGTCGGATTTGCCAGTCTCGCTAACTCGTGTAGTTGCGCTCTGTATGTCTGTCGTCTGATCACTAGGTGTTGGTGCACTCTGTTCGTCTGTCACTACTTCTGTCTCTTGTCTTGAAAAGTGAGGTTTTCGCATGTTGACATGGAATATCTCTAAGTGTCTGTTTATCGACATTCCATCGTCAACATGTACCATGGTTATGTACCACCTTGAATGGTCCTTGCCATTTCGTTTGTATGGAAGTAGCCTAAATCTGTCTTGATCAAGTTCAAGATCACTTGTTTTCGCACCTTTGTTTGTGTGCTTGTGGTAGAACTGACCCTTCCTCTATCAAATGGCTTGGGTGCCAGTGTAGAGGGTTGTACTTCAGCTGTAGGATGTCCACCCTTAAACTTTCGTACTAATTGTTGACAGACATTACAAGCAAATACATTATGACAAAATAATTTTATATTATTGAAAAAACCTGGCCTGTTATTGTTGTATGCCAGATGACCAGCACACGGTGTTTTATGTGCATTCTTTAGCACAGTTAAACGGTGTTGTTCAGGTAACACCTGTTCATGGTTACCTGTAGTATGACATCTAGTTGAAATGCCATTCTTCAATCTAGAGAACACTGATGTATGTTTGGTGATTTTGGCTCTTTGTTTCATTAAGTTTAAATATGGAGACACATTAAGATCAGATTTCTGCTGGTGTATAAATTTCTGTGTGTTTGTGTCATCTGTGCTGGTTGGAAAAAGCATCAGTAGTGTCTCATCTTGTAATGGGTCATGATGTTTTGAAGTGTCAACTCTGGTTGTTGCCTTAGCTGCATTTAATTTCTCCCATGCAACTATTTCATCACTAGTACATTGTTTCAGTTGGGGTAAGCACCCCAAAATTAAATCAGTACAAGGGTTGTCAAGTATTGCACAAGTAAAGGTACCCGAAAGAAAAGGAGTATTAATGTGGGCTTTAGCCAAAGGGTAGATCTCAACGTTACCCGAAAAGGTTCGGCATTTCACAGTGTCACCTGTGTAATCACCCGGACTCACTAGTTCTTTTCGAAGACCAATAAGGGTGCTGCCACTATCCAGCAAACATTGGCATGGTATATTATTGACCATTGCATTGTGGAACACCAAATTGCCTCTGGAGGCTAGTGCTGCATTTACACTCTCGGATGAGCATGGTACTGTATGTCCACACTCTAGCTTTCCGTCTGCATGGAACTGGTGACATCGTTCACAGCTGTCAAAGCTTAACATATCGTTTGCACCACACACATCCTCAGCTTGGTTGAAAGGCAAGTCAACCTCAGTTTTATTTTCACCCTCACACTCATACTCACTACCACTATCTGAAGAGGTGTCAATCAAAATAGCATTGTTAGCTTTCATACGTTGGCGGCCAAGGCACTTATTAGAATAATGGCCATAGCAGGAACAAAAAAAAAACATTTGATTGCCCGCCTGTATGCCGATCTTTTATTTTGCTGCTTCTTGATAACATTTTCAAGATGCGCCGGATAGTTCGGCGATTTGTCGCACATAGAATAAGTGTCATGCATCTGTTGACAATAAATACATTTTGACACTTTTCTGTCTTTGTTTTCATATTTCTGAAAAGGTTTTCTGTTGCTCTGATAGTTTTTGGGTTGGTCTTTCACACAGGAAACTATTTCAGAGTCACTTGAGGTCTTAAAAATCTCTCTGTTAGAAGAAAAATATGCTGAGCCTTTTTTTCGAACTGCTCGATGTTCTCAATGTCTGACTGCTGCAAAAACTTAGCAAAAGGAGAAGGTATAGTAGATATAACCTTGTCCATAGCTATTAGGTTTTTTAATCTATCAAAGTCTTTACCTATGTTAGCTGCTTTAAGCCACCTGTTTAGTACACTCTGCACATTTGAAAAATAATCTATAAAAGTTTCACTAGGTTTAGGTTTTAAATTTGAGAACTGAACCTGATACCCAGGGGCATCAAGTAAAAAGTGCTGCATAATCCTATCATGGATGTATTGATAGCTAGATCTAAGTTCAATAGGAATAGACTCTATTACTTTAAGGGGCTCACCACTTAGATTCTTCATGTAAATAGGAGCCCACATATCTAAAGGAACTTGGTGATATTTAAATTGATACTCTACATTCTCTGTCCAGGCTGATATGGAATCTTCTTTGCAATATGGTTTGATAATATTTTTGTATTTGTTGAACTTATTTTCTTCTTGTTGACTTCTTAATTTAGTGGCAGAGATCTCTGCGTGTGAGTCTACATCCATGCCTTTCATCTTCAATTGTGTCTCTGATTCTACTTGAATATGTTTTTCCTTAATATCTATCTCTTTTTGCTTTAGTTCACTTTCTTGCTCTAGTTGCCTTTGCTTTAGTTCTAATTCCTTTTGTTTCATCTCCTTATCATGTTCTAACTGTTGTTGTTTAATTTCTAATTCTTTTTGCTTAATCTGTTTGTCATCTTCTAGCTGTTTTTGTTTAATCTGTTTGTCATCTTCTAGCTGTTTTTGTTTTGTTATCTCAGCTAGTTGTGCCATCTCTTTTTGATGCTGTCTTTCTTGTTCTCTTTCTCGTGCGCGTTCGTCTCTTTCTGCATTCTCTTTTCTTATACGTTCAGCTGTCTCAGCATCTTTTGCTTCTTTAAATTTCTGATCTGCATATTGTTGTTTTTTCTTTACCTGTGTATTGTAGCTCTTTACCATCTTTTATAAGTCACTTAAAGTCGCCATGTTATCTGGTAATTGGCTAGCGTTTACCTACACTGATTTGTTTATTTACCTATTTATCTACAATGTTATCTATTTGTTCCTTGTTGAGGAATATTAATTTTATTTCCAGTTTATGTGTTGCACAAGATTCTATGTTGGAATCTCAGAGCACAACAATTATGATAGTGTATTACAAGCTGAAAAAAAAGAGATGCACTATTAATCACAATGCATGCCAAAAATATAGGTATACTCAACTTAATGTTCCCGAGAATCAGGGAACGTAAGCTCCCTTGACACCGGTCACCTTGTTTGGTACCTTCGGGTGGAGACACGTTTCGTAAGTAGGACACTATATTTGGCACACCGGCGTAAGTACTCAGCTGTTGTTTGCCCTCTGATATGCAGGGCAGCAGTAAACACGCCTACTGCACGATATGACTTACTCGACAACTAAGGACAATGACTTAGACAATGACAGACTCACGAACAACTAGAATATGTATTAATTAAATTTAATGTCAATGTCCTGTCTTTGTTCTAACAGTAATTGCCTTTCGTTACTAACCTAGTTAATTTCTGTAAGCGTTGTGCAGCCAAGTCATCTGCTTGGCAAAAAATAGTTCCTTCGTGACGGTAAACAAAGAGAAAGTAGAACCAAAAATATGAATAACAGCTTTTAAATGAATAAAAATAACATAATAATGTTTAAATAAATAAATATATTCATTTAGTAATTCAAATAAATAAATAATAAACGATATCAAGCACAGATTCAAGCGGGCAGCCGTTAAGCGATCTTGAACACACTCGATTGCTCTATGCTAATGACGCAGACCAACTGTTTGTCAATCACTCCACGTCACAGCGCTATTTACAGCACAGTGCTATTTTTAGTTTCCAAAAATCGATATTGTCGGCTGGCGGTGTATCACTCCGCCCTGAATCATGTTTGGTGCTTATTCAATAATAAATTGGTAAATACATAAATAAATATAAGAAAGCAAGAATATTAATACTTACAGCTTTGCAGAATACATGATTTCACTAAATAAACACAATTAAACACTATATTTCGTCACGATAGGCATATTTCTAGCCCGCAAATTGCACTCGTTTGCACAAATTACCGTCACTACAAAAATTAAACCCTAGTCCAGAGCCCGTGGATGAGTGGATTAGCTTGAACTTACGTTCAAGCTTCACTTCTGACACCACAATTACCCTTGCCTGTCAACAACTCAACAGGCATCATCGGGAACTTCTGGCACACCATACAAGAAAACTTGCAAGTCGTGTGCGAGGAAATTAAATGGTACATTTATTGCCGTTGGCTCGCTACAAGCAGTGAACAGTCGCTATTGAAACACACAACATACAGCCACAGTATTATCTATCACGAGCTGCTACCCCTATGCTAACTTTCTACACCAATAAACACAAATACCCTTATCGCTACTCTAACGAGGTGAACACTACAAGTCCGTCCGGCCGTCTCCCAATCTTTCCTTCCTTCGTCACACACCACGGAGATTGACCTTCACCTTGGTGCGTGTTGCCTCACATGGCACGCTGATGGCAGACGTGGTACGTTGAGTGTATACTCAACTTCTCTGTGGCTACCACGAGGCGTGATGTTATCGTGATTAGAGTGCTAACTCTCTGAACACCGCCTGCGTGTCTCATGAGGGAATGGTCACCCAACTCTTATTACCTCATCTCCCATGCCCTTCCCTCGGGCACCGTATCCCCTCCTGGTCTCTTCATGATTGACTGCTCTTCCTGGCGAAGGGGATGCGGTCGAGTCTTTGACATATATGGTGCTTTTCACTATTTTTAAAACAGTCGACACTCTTGTAATGTGGTAAATATCACCCCGACTGCTTTTACTTCGCAGGTAATTTCCTAGTATCCATTTGTACCCTGGGTCGAGCTAGAAGCGAGGTCAGTGGGTGTGAGATGATAACATAAATAAGGGATGATTTGACTTGTTTTGCTAGGGGTATCCTGGATGGGATGGGTTCTCCTTAAGGAAGCCTATAAATGACTCTGAATCCCCAAGTGAAGAATTAGAGAGAAAATTGTTTAAGTCCCACACTAATTATATGAAGAAAGATCCCCCTATACAAGATGTAGAGATCATGGAATTTTACCACAGACAACAGAGGCATCTGCTCACTCTAAAAAGGGAAGTTGTCCATGTGTAGGGATCCAGTCTCACTGGTGATATATATGTATATGTGTATATATATATATATATATATATATATATATATATATATATATATATATATATATATATATATATATATATATATATATATATATACTTCATACATATACTGGTATACACACACACACACACACATACACAAAGTGGAGAGTGGAAAAGAAGAAGTAACAAAGAAATTTATGATCTGTTTAAGTCCCCCTGATCACTGGTATCATGAAGGCTAATAGACTACAATGGCTGGGGCATATAGAAAGAATGGAAGATAATAGGGAAACAAAACTCAGCTTACACTCAGGAAATAAATGACCGTAGACCCCGAGGTAGACCAAGAAGACGGTGGAGAGATAATATATAAACAGACCTACAAGCACTTGGAATCAACGACTGGCAAGAGAAGGTCAACTAGAGAGACGAATAGAGACGGATTGTATCTGCAGCAAAGAACCTCAATGGCTCGGAACACTGAAGAAGAAGAAGAAGATATATATATATATATATATATATATATATATATATATATATATATATATATATATATATATATATATATATATATTAGTTTTAGTCGTTTAGTCGTTGGATCAACAGCACGGCACACGGTTTAACCCATAAGTGCTCCGTTTTCCTCCTAACTCAAACCAGAGTCTGGAGAAACTCAGCTCAATGCACGAACTCCGTTGCATCGGCGAGGATCCTGAAATACTTCGGGTAGATTTTTAACTCGAAATTTTGCCCGGGCAGCGCCATTAGGCTACTCTTTATCGATTTCCAACTGCCAAGGGATTTTTTACGTGCGCAACAATACACACGGGCGTCCGATCTCACTACCTAGAGACCAGGGGAATTTTTATTACTGGAAGTCCAGTTGGATTATTTAAATAAATCCCGGTCCTCACCGGGGCCTGAACCCGGGACCTCCAGCACTCGAGGCGGACACCATACCTCGAGACCACTCAGCCCCCAAATATTTATAAATAATATATATACATATATATATATATATATATATATATATATATATATATATATATATATATATATATATATATATATATATATATATATATATATATATTTATATATATATATATATATATATATACGGAATGTTTGTTAATGTTACGTAAGTATGTGGTGATATGTTTTGTTTTGGAGTGAATAACCTTCCTGATATTGTTAATGAGTTTTTCAGGTTAATGGTTTAGGGATTCGTTGTGTGGTTTTTGTGGAATCCTCTAATGCAGTGTTTCCCAACGTGGGGCCCATGTCCCTCAGGGGGGCAATTCGATTGTTAAGGGGGGCAATTCGAAAATGGAAGAAATCGGCTGGATATACCAAAACGGGGAGACTTGAGACTGAAGGTAACTAAATTGGAACCTGACATAAAATTTCTTTGCAGCAAGCATCGGTACTTCAATTTTAATTCACCGCAACAGACGTCACGAGGCTATATTTAGCTTCAGCAGCTATATATAGCGTTGTTAGCAGCTATATATAGCACTGGCGGGGATCTCCGTTTTTTCAGTGCGTGTCATGGAGCGACATGGCGCGAAAAAGGCGCGAAAAAAGAGCGACGAACGGTAACACATTGTGTGTAGTACATTTTTACGTTGGCTTTCTGCAGTCATGAATTTTACTAACCCTAACCCTAACAAGAGTATACAACCACTGAAATATTCAGGTCAACTCACACACATAACTAAACCATCTGCTGCACACCGACAACGTTATTCCGGTCAAGGTCATGCACACCGAGATATAGCGCGAATAAGGGGACTCCAGGATATGACGTGTGTCCTGGAATTCCCTTTGTTTGCGGTGAATTAAAATTGAAGTACCCAAGCATCAAGCGCAAGGATCTCACTAAATTTAAATAATTACTAATAATTAAAATAATATAGAAAAATCTTTCATTAAAATTATTTTGTACTTGAATTTCAGTTCTCCATTATATGTTTTGAAAATTTACTTACCATGTTTGCTCAATAATTACCTAGTGATTTCTTCCTAAAACCTATCATTCAAGTTTCTTTAGTGAACATTTCAATTTTTGAATATTAAAAATAATGTATATGCTGAGGGGGGAGGCGTGGGAGGGGGGCAATATGAATTTTAGAAAGGCTTAAGTGGGGAATGGCACAAAAAAGGTTGGGAAACACTGCCCTAGAAGATTATGGACATGGAGGAGTCCTGACAGCAGGATTAGAAACCAGATTGACTACATTCTGATTAGTTGAAGATTTAGAAAAAATAACAGTTCCCAGTGCTGATTGTTATAGTGACCACAGATTACTTACAGGTACATTGAGGGTAAAGTTAAAGAAAGTCAATTATATAACAGGAAACACTAAATATGATTTGTGTACATTGAGTAATGACAAGGAAATACAAAACAAATTCAACAAATAAGTACGGAACAGATATGATATATTGTCTGATCTAGAGATCGTATTCAAAGATGTGGATGATCAATGGGAAATGTTGAAGAATTCAATCAGTTTGGCTGCAGAAACAACTATTCCAAAATTAAAGAAGATGGTTCGTAAAAAATGGATGACTGAAGAAATTTTACAACTAATGGAAACAAGAAGATTCAACAAAAATAAACCTGCCAAATATGAAGAAATTCACAGACAAGTCAGAATATTATGAAAGGAGTCAAAAGAAGCATGGCTTGAGAAAAATTGCTTAGAAATTGAAAAACAACACAACAGTCGAAATACCACATTAGTGCACAAAAGAATTCAGGAACTTACTAATAAAATAACAAGTACATCAACAGGCTGTCTAAAATCTAAAGATGGCAAAATCATAATTGAAAATGATCAGATTCTACACGTACGGTCAGATTATGTGAAAAACTTTTATGACGATAACAGAGATGAACAGTATGATATTCGATTTAATAATGAAGGACCGCCAATTTTGAAGATGGAGGAGTAGTTATATATGTTGCTTATCTCCCCCCCCCCCCCCCCCCAAGGAGAAGGAGCTAAAGGAGCGCTCCTGAAGGAGCGCAAAGGAGCCTGAAGGAGCGGGTCCTGAAGGAGCGCGAAGGCGTCTGAAGGAGCGGGTCATGTCCGCTCCTTCTGTGGTGTGATATTGACTCCTTCTAACACCTGCCTAGTTGTGTCTTTGGCTTGTTAAGCTCGGTATTTTTGGCGGGTAAAATTTTTAAAAAAGAAAAAAGTCTGATCTAATGGGTGATGGGTCTCATCATGTGTGCATGTGTGTATGTGGTCAGGGTGGAGCGGAAGGAGTCCGGTCGTAAATAGTAAGCGCAAAGAAGGTGGTGCTGTCCCCCATGTAGTAGGTCACCTGACCGGTCAGCACCCGAGTGACCACGAGTCCGATCATCGGTGTAACGAGTAGCGGTGTATCTACTGGTGCTAACAACGGACAACCGACTGAGTTCTTAAAATGTCAAAACTTACAAAAACACACAGAGATGTACATGCACAATCTGGGACAAAAAATCAATACTGATTCTCCTAACAACTAATCCAGGGGCTTATCGTCGTCGTAATGAACTAGGTGGGATATTAATGTTATTGATATATCCGCCATGACAAATAGATCGTGATATTAATAAAAAGCCATATAAATGTCGATAGAGGAATAAGAGCTTAACACCTATTGTCGGGCACCCAATAAATATCAAAAACACTACTCTCGATTTTTCTCATAACTGCTGGTAGGAGCTTATAGGATTAATCATCATTGCAGTGCGCGGCGCAATAATGGTATCAGCTGGTGTAGCCCACATCAGCACAACCCACTATAAATACTGGGAATAAGCGCTATACAAGCCACATTCGCCCAGGCCGCTGAAGAAGATACATTGGAGGAAAACCAGACGTGGACCATAGTTGCACTAGGTGAGTATAATGTCTCGCTGGTAAAACATATGCTCGTGTGTGAGCATGCGTGTCTGTTTATACGTCTCTCTCTCTCTCTCTCTCTCTCTCTCTCTCTCTCTCTCTCTCTCTCTCTTTCTCTCTCTGTTTGTGTGTCTGTATATCTAAATGTCTATATGTATGTAGATATAGCTTAAGGTATGTGAATGTGTATGTATATATGGTTGTATGTATACACGTACGCGCGCGCGCGCGCGTGTGTGTGTGTGTGTGTGAATATATACTGTCTATATGTATTTGTACATATATGTGTGTGTGTGTGTGTGTGTGTGTGTCTGTGTCTGTCTGTCTGTATATACGTATGCGTGTGTGTATGTTTGTATGTATGGGTGTATGTGTATATTATATATGTATGTGTATGTGAATGTATATTGTCTATATTTCTGTATATATATATATATGTGTGTGTGTGTGTGTGTGTGTGTGTGTGTGTGTGTGTGTGTGGTTGTGTTTCTTGATGGAGCTGAATAGTAATGTGTTGTGCTATGTTTCCACAGATCGCCTTATATCTAACCTATCGAAGGAAGGGCCGCCACCAGCTAGACAATCTTGTGGACAACCAGCATAGCCTTGTTTCTAATCTAATGCAGGAACACCATCCGTGAGGTGATACTAGAAGCAGGTATTATGTATGTGTGGGGCATAGGTGTGTATGTATGTAAGTATGTCTGTATATATGTGTATATGTATGTGTATGTATGTCTGTATATACGTATATATGTATTTGTGTGCTTGTGTATATATATATGTCTGTGTATAAGTATATGTATGTTTACTTTTGTTTGTGTGTGTGTGTGTATGTATATATGTATGTGTACACGTATGTGTGAATACTGGTAACTCTGATAGAAATAAGCAGAGGGTAATAATAGTTCAGTCTAGTGATATGAAGACAACAAAGGACCCTCTCTCTTTCTTAGAGACACTGATGGTTGGTGTCACTTCTGTACTAATTGGAAGTTTATCTTTCTACGCATGTTGGTTCTATTTACCCAACTGTCGGTTAATTTCACTCAACCATAGCATGTCGTCTTTCGTATTCACTGTTAACAAAAACGCGAGCCACTTCGCCTAAGTTCTTCAATATTGACATTATCAAATATAATGTCTACAGGATGTGTCAAACTATATTGAATGTGTCTTTTTCAATTTAGGAAAAAAAAATGATTCATGTCATATTGACTATAAATATTAACCTTACATATGTCACTGTGGTCATGGAGCGTCATGAATAAAAGTATATCTCTCTCACACACATGAATGCTATCATTCATGTAGATCATTTAAAATATGAAAATAACAAAATATTGCTGGTCACTCAAGGTTTTCGTGGTTTGATGGTTTTCACAGGTGTACGTAGTCAAGGCGGCACAAGAGAAAAGAAACACGTATCCTTGTGTGCAAAACAAAATCTGATATTATCACACTGGTACCAGTTTTTACCGTATTGTCAACCAGAAGCATGTCGACCCCTCAGAAAGAAAGCCACCCGTGTGTCACATGTGGGGAAAAAATTCACAGAAAAGCGCAATCTGCTTCAGCATCAACACACAGTTCATGGCAGTATTGAACAAAGACACTCGTGTCCTATATGCGGAAAGCCATTCAGTAGAAAGGACAACATACCAAAACACATATGCACATACCACACAACACCCATGGACACAACACATGGTACACACAGTGGCACAAAACACAACACCTATGGATATAACAACCGCATCGTCATCACCACCATCATCATCATCATCATCATCATCATCATCATCATCATCATCATCATCATCATCATCATCATCATCATCATCACTCAAAAGACCAGCCACAACACAGACACGCAGTTCTAAAAAACAGAAACACAACACAAATATTCTAGAACAATTAGTAGCCGACGAAGCTGCTATTTTAGAAGCTGAAGAATTATATTCATTACACACACTTCCATCAGCCCTACAACAGACATACAGGGACAACTGGGAATCCATCAAAACACACCACAAAATCAACAAGTATCTGTCTGTCTACACCTTCTTTATTAGTCCACAGACAATGCACCCTATCAACTGGACCTCTACCTTGAACAAAGTCTTCAACACTCAAACTAGTCGCTTTAAGATAAACCTTAGCCACCACTCAGTCCTAAGACATCGAGAGACACAAGACTTTCACTTCTTCCATGCTTCTTCAAACAACGCCTCTGTACTAACTCTCCCACACGTAATAAACAACAGACAGGACTTTGACACTTTTATCAACACCGTACACGAACACGATGTTCTTACTTACGCTTCACAGCAACGCCCAAACACAAAGTACGCAATAGAAACAGTAGCGGCCACCTCATTTTACATCTTTCATATCCCCGAGTTCCCCATAGGTTGCTGTCTATCTGACATTCCCACACACATCACACAAAATAAATCCATTAACACACTGCAATGCGATGAAAAACACTCTAAACCATACACAGATAATTTTTGTTTCTTTAGAGCCCTGGCGTTATTTAGAGGTGCGAAAATTAGCGCTCTTAGGAAACTGCACTCGGGATTTAACTGAACAGTGGCGAACACATCAAAGTATAGCTTCAATTGTTAATTTTCCTGGGGTTAAACTACTTGACATCCCAAATTTAGAACAATGTTTTGGTCTTAATATAGATATTCCGGTAAAATGGCGGCAGGATGAAGCGTTACTTTTCGGAGGGACGCTATTTTGTGTTTTTTCATTGGATTTCGTGTGATTTCCTTTGGATTCCCCGTGAATAGTGTTTCCCTGTGGAATATGTGATGTTATATTGTGTTCCTTTTATTGGAAGTTTTCAAAAGAAGCCACGGAAGGCAGGTGGTGGATGTAATTTTGAAGGCAGCCGACAGATATTGTGGGTCATAGTCTCGAATTATACGACGGCAGGCAGAAGAGCTCTACTTGAGCCTATGGCTGCGGTCACCGATCAGTAAGATCACTGCCATAGAGGAAAGCAACGGTAAACTACCTCTTTAAAAGTGCCTAGTATATCATGATTCGCTTAAAGACCGATCATCGCAAGACAAGGACAGAGACGTTAAAACTAGCAACTTGGAACGTTAGGACGTTAAACAACGACGGAACATTAGAGAACATAAAACAAAAAATTGAAAGGGAAAAAATTAATATTTTAGGTATGTGCGAAACGAGATGGACAGGAGCAGGCATCAAGATAGAGGAAGATTTCAAGATTATTTATTCTGGAGGTGAAGATCGTCATAGGGGAGTGGCAATTATTCTGGATCGGAAAACATCAAAATCTATTCAAGGATATTGGGCCGTGTCGGACAGAGTTCTACTAGTTAAGTTAAGTAGGCAGACCTTTTAGCATAAATATTATTCAAGTATATGCCCCAACAGGAGAATCCAGTGAAGATAGTGTAGAAGAATTTTATAACGACATTGAGTCTGCCTTAAAGAAATGTAAAAAGTCAGAAATAAACATCATAATAGGGGACTTCAATGCAAAAGTAGGAAATCAAGGAGATAGCTACACAGTAGGAAACTATGGTTTAGGAGAGAGAAATGAAAGAGGATACAGACTCGTAGAGTGGGCAAAAGAACAGGAAATGATTGTAGGAAACACCTGGTTCAAACAACACCCTAGAAGATTATGGACATGGAGGAGTCCAGATAGCAGGATTAGAAACCAGATTGACTACATTCTGATTAGCAGAAGATTTAGAAACGCATTAACAATAGCAAAAACAGTTCCCAGTGCTGATTGTTATAGTGACCACAGATTACTCACAGGAACATTGAGGATAAAGTTGAAGAAAGTCAAGTATATAACAGGAAACACTAAATATGATTTATGTACATTGAGTAATGACAAGGAAATACAAAACAAATTCAACATAGAAGTACAGAACAGATTTGAAATATTGTCCGATCTAGAGATCCTATTCCAGGATGTGGATGATCAATGGGAAACGTTGAAGAATTCAATCAATGTGGCTGCAGAAACAACTATTCCAAAATTAAAGAAGGTGGGTCGTAAGAAATGGATGACTGCAGAAATTTTACAACTCATGGAAACAAGAAGACTCAACAAAAATAATTCTGTCAAATATGAAGAAATTCACAGACAAGTCAGAACATTATGTAAGGAGGCAAAAGAAAAATGGCTTGAGGAAAAGTGCTCAGAAATTGAAAGCCAACACAACAGTCAAAATACCAAATTAGTGCACAAAAGAATTCAGGAACTTACTAATAAAAGAACAAGTACATCAACAGGCTGTCTAAAAACTGAAGATGGCAAAATCATAATAGAAAAAGACCAGATTCTACAGGTATGGACAGATTATGTGAAACAACTTTATGATGATAACAGAGACGAACAGTATGATATTAGATTTAATAATGAAGGACCGCCAATTTTGGAGATGGAGGTTCGAAATGTTCTTAAGCATATGAAAGCTGGCAAGGCCCCCGGTGCAGATAACATCACAACAGAAATGATTAAAGCTTTAGAAGAATTTGGACTAGAGCAAGTCACCAGACTGCTGAACACATTATATGATACTGGAGATATACCTCCAGAATTATGTAACTCTATATTTATTGCAATCCCAAAGAAATCAGGAACCTTGGAATGTGATCAACACAGAACAATTAGTATAATGAGTCACATCACAAAGATTTTGCTAAGAATTATCATGCAAAGAATGAGGAAGAAGATACAACCTGAAATAGGGGAAGAACAATGCGGGTTTGTAGAAGGGAAGGGAACAGTAAATGCTGTGTATATGCTGCGAACAGTTATTGAACGTGCTATAGAAGTAAACAAGGATATACATCTTTGCTTTATCGACTATACAAAGGCTTTTGATAGCGTTAGACATGTCAGCATGGTGGATATGCTTGCAGATTTACAAATTGATGGGAAAGACATTAGACTTATAAAAAACATATATTGGAAACAACAAGCTGCAATAAGGATTGATAATGAAGTGGGACAGTATCAGCCAATTAAGAGAGGTGTTAGGCAGGGATGTGTAATGTCTCCAGATCTTTTTTCCCTGTACAGTGAAAATATTTTCAGAAATGTAGAGGATATAAATGGAATCAGCATTGGAGGACGAAACATCAATAACATTAGATATGCAGATGATACAGTATTGATTGCAGACAATCCGCAGGACCTGCAACAATTAGTAGATGCGGTTGTTGTACACAGTGAGCAGCTGGGGTTAGAATTAAATTGTAAAAAGACTCAGGTTATGGTCGTCAGTAGGAAGGAAGAAGTGCCTCAAAGTAATATACAAGTAAATGGAAATATTCTTCAACAAGTGAATCGGTACAATTATCTTGGAACAGTTATAACATCTGATGGGAGATGCCTTGAAGAGATTAGAACAAGAATCGCCATGGCGAAAGTAGCCTTTAGCAAGATGAAAAACATTCTGACCAATAAAAAGATGTCAATTGAAACGAGAAAAAGAGTGTTGAGGGGATACATAGAGCCTGTTCTTTTGTATGGATGTGAAACTTGGACAATGAACAGTCAAGCTGAAAGGCATCTGATGGCTGCAGAAATGTGGTTTCTGAGGAGAATGCAACGAATACCATGGACAGACAGAAAAACCAATGACCAAGTACTACAGGAGACAAATGAACAACGTAAACTGATTAGAGAAATTAGACGTAGACAGTCAAAAATTTTTGGACATGTTATGAGAAGAAATGGATTGGAGAACTTAGTGGAACATCATCATTGGATACTACAGACACTACACCATCGACATCAGACACTACATCACGTAAAAGAAAAGCACCAGCAGACACACAGACATCTAAAAAACCTAAACTTGATCACATGGAAACAGAGGAAGCCGCCGTAGTTGACGAAGTAGATGAAGAACTAAAGACTGTAGACATCATCAGCGACGAGGAAGTTCAGCAGAAATATAGAGATGTCTGGCCCTATCTTAAGACACATCAGAACATCCACAAATACGTATCGACCTACAATTTTTTTCATCGACCAGACTCAACACAACCAATTGACTGGACCGAGACTTTAAAACCAATATTTACTAGTCAGACATGCAGGTTTAAGATAATTATTCACATCACATGATTTTACGTCATAAGGAGACAAGAGAACTTAGATTTTTTCATTCTTCATCGAACAATGCATGCCAACTCGACGTCCCTCACCTAGTTAACCACGAAAAAGACTTTGACGATTTTATAGAAGTAGTTCAGGACAGTGACATGTTTAACTACGCCCTACACAACAGACCTGACACTAAGTACATGGTAGAGACAATCCCCGCTACTAGTTTTTATGTATATCACATGAATGAAGATCCAATCGGTTGTTGCTTAGAGGATTTACCTACCCACATAAGACACAATCACGGTATCAATACTTTACAGCATGACTCAAACAACAAGCCATACACTGACATGTTATGCTTCTATCGATGTCTGGTGGTATTCAAAGGGAAACCTGTTAAGGATCTTAGGAAACATACACATCAATTAGCAAACCAGTGGCAGAAATATCAAAAGTTAGAGTCGCTAGACAACTTCCCTGGGGTTAGACTTATTGACATACCGACAATAGAAAACTGCTTTGGGGTAAATGTAGATATTTTTGAGTTCAATGAGACCCAGGCCCTGGTCCCCAAACTTCGTGGTAGTGGGAAACATCCTAAGACTATGAGGGTATTACTGTACAAGGATCATTTCATGTATATCAATAATCTTGATAGAGCAGCCAAGCCATTCGGGTGTAGTGAGTGTGGGAAATTGTGGAATACATTCTGGGAGATGGATAGATATACTCAGACCTGTAATGAGGGGATAACTGTTAACAGTTATAAAGGAGGTGTGTACTCCGTGACTGAGACTGTATGGGAAGCCATCAGCTCCTTGGGGGCCAAGGTGGATGCATGACTACGTCTACCCCTATAGAGCGGCCTATGATTATGAGGCGTACTTTGTGAAGGACAATCTACCAGGTGAAATCCAAGTCCACCAAATTTTTAGGAAAACATGTCCCCCTTAGCTGGTCGATAGCGTCTAATGTTCATGGTTTCACGGACCCCGTCTGCCACATCACAGCGGGTGATCCTCAGGACTTGGTGAGACAGATGGTTGACTATCTGACTCAAATCGCTGATGCAGCGTATACCGAATTACGGAAAGAGCATAATTTGGTGTATACAGCCTTAGAGGCTATAAACGAGCACAAGCTAGTGGCTAGGTTAGACGAGTCACCTTCGCGAGATGCCGGTGCTGGGGTTCAACTCAGGTCGTTATGACATTAACTTAGTGAAACCTTATCTGATAGAGTCCTTCATTTCTGCCACTGATGACCCCTTTAACTACTGTAGTGAAAAGAATAATAATTTAATGGCCATATCCACCAAAAACATTAGATTTCTAGACATTGTAAACTATTTAGCCCCCGGATTCAGTTATTCCAAATATTTAGCGGCTTACGACATCAAAGAGACGAAGGGGGTGTTTTGCTACGAGTATATAACATCCTTGGATAGACTAGCGGAGACTCGCTTGCCTCCACACGTTGCCGAATACGATGAATGCCAACGAGTATGGAGCGAGAACCATATGTCCACACTGGCAGACTTTTTGCGCTGGTACAATAATAAGGACGTAAAACCTTTTATTGACGCATTAGACAAACAAGTGGCATTCTACAAAGGGTTAGGTGTAGATATTTTCAAGGATGCCATTTCTGTCCCGGGGTGACCCTTAGGTATTTGTTTAAAACTATACCTAAAAACAACTACTTTACCCTGTGCTCCAATAAGGAGAGTGAGCTGCACACCGAAAATTAGACAAAATATTGTAGGGGGCACCTCGATCATATATCATAGGTATCATGAGGTAGGTAAGACTAGGATTCGAGGGGTTAAGCCAGTTGAAAGTGTGAAAGGGTACGATGCCAATGCTCTATACCTGTGGGCTTTGACACAGAACATGCCCACGGGTTTTCCTGTGATACGAAATGCAGAAGATGGGTTCAAGCCCCATAAAACCAGAGTTTATATTGTCCAGTGCAGAGAGTGGTTGGCATGGGTAGAACATTCTCTAGGCATAGAACTAAAATCCCAGTTTAATGGGCGGGAGATGTCCCTAGGAGAAAGACACATCAGAGTTGATGGGTGGGATAAAAAGGATCGAATCGTCTATCAGTTTCACGGATGCTTATTCCACGGGCATGAAAACTGTGTGCTGACCCGTGGTCATGATGTTAACCCGGTGAGTCAGAAACCCTTGGCTGAACTGTATGCCAACACGCTTGAAATTAGCAAGTATCTGAAAGAAGAGGTTAACGTCACGGTCGTGGAGATGTGGGAATGTGAGTGGCAGAGTCTCAAAAAGACTAATAGCGCCATTAAGAGTTTTGTGAAAACCACATTCCCATATGTCGCATCCTGGCATCGTTACGAGGCCATAGACCACGAAAAGATCATAAAGGCTGTTAAAAACGAGACTTTGTTTGGTTTAATAGAGTGTGACATCCACGTACCAGACGAGTATAAAGAGTTATTTTCAGAGATGACGCCCATCTTTAAAAACATTGATGTGTCTAGAGCCGACATTGGAGAACTCATGAAGAAGTATGCCGAGACCCATAAGCTGTTGAACGGCTCACGTCGGACTCTGATAGGTAGCTATGTGGGAGAAAAGATCCTATTGGCCACACCATTGTTAAAATGGTATCTGACACATGGTTTAGAGGTCACCAAAATATACCAGATCATCGAGTACAAACCTCAGAAGTGTTTTGAAAGGTTTGGTAAAGAGGTGTCTGATGCCAGACGTGAGGGTGACCTATATCCGGCCTACACTATTAAGGCCGAGACAATGAAGCTATTGGGAAACGCAGCCTATGGCAAAACGTTAACCAACAAGGCCAAGCACACCAATGTTTCATATTGTCGCGGGGCTGGTACGTCAAAGTTGGTGAATCAACCTCTGTTTAAAAAGATGACCATGTTGTCAGATGATGTGTTTGAGGTCGAGTCTCTAAAAAAGACCACCTTATGGGATCTACCCCAGCAAATAGGGTTCTTTGTGTACCAGTACGCAAAGCTGCGCATGTTAGAATTTTATTATGACTTTTTAGATAGGTTTATAGCTAGGGAGGATTTTCAATTGTGTGAGATGGACACAGATAGCTTATACTTAGCTCTTAGCACACCGAGCCTAGCACAGGCCGTCAGACCGGAGCTTCAGGAAGAATTTTATAGAGTGTATAGCTCCTGGTTCCCGGCTGAGGTCTGTGATAGCCATCAACGGGAATATATTAGGAGTAGGGGAGGTGTACCAGTCTGTGATGCGTGTAAGGCTAAGCGAGTCTTCGACAAAAGAACCCCTGGGTTATTTAAGTTAGAGTATGAGGGAAAGGGGATGGTCTCCTTATGCAGCAAGACCTATCACTGCTTTGGAGACTATACCAAGACCAGCACGAAAGGGCTGACAAAACAACACAACACACATCTAGACAGAGAAGTCTTTCTAAATGTACTTGACACCCAGACAGCGACTGGAGGGACAAATATAGGTTTAAAGACACAGGATTCCTCTGTGTACACGTATCATCAACACAGAGAGGCTCTATCATACTTCTACATCAAAAGAAAAGTACATGCAGACAATTATTTCACATCACCTCTAGCTATATAAGTGTAATATGTACATAATATGTAAATACGCCTTTTCCTATTCCACTACCTTTTACTACTTCTGGTCTATTATGATTGTGTACTGTGAAAATAAAAGACTCAATGTGTGTGTGTGTGTGTGTGCTTTCCTTGTGACTATATCATTGAAAAAATAAAATACTGTCCTCGCTGTGTAAAGTCACATGTTTTCATTGAGTGATATTGAAAATTATTGAATATTATGCCAACGATGTTTTAATGGAAAAATAAAAGTTATGAAACGAAAAAAAATATTTGTTTTGTTGGTTTATTCAGTGGACTGTTTGACAGTGTTTTCCGTTGGTCATGTTGTCGTCTTTCTTGTTTATTCTCGTCTTTCTGGCTTGTCAGTGTTGTCAGTCTTTCATGGTGCGTGAGGTTGTTTCTTCATGTTGACTGTAGCTGTGGAATGAAAAAACAAATGATCTGCCAGAGGCAGCACAGAAAACACCACATAGAAACAAATCAAGATAACGCAAATTTTCTTTTTTCATTTTTATTTTCACTTTATCCGTATTGATTCTTCATATAATTGTCTCCTGTGGGTTTTCATCTGAACTTGGTAGACATACATCTGACTGCTGGATACACATCTTGGGTTGGTCACACATCTGAGGTACATCAACATCTGGGGTATGATCACACGTCTGCTTGGGTAGAGTCTTTTGACTTGGGTATCTTTGCTTAGTGCCCCTTTTGACTTGATCTTTCCTTCTTCGGTTAGTGTCTTGTTTACTGATTGTAACAGGTTGCTGGTTGAGTCTATCAAAGTCTTTTAGGATCTCGCGATGCAGAGCTATCAGCTGTTCATATTCTTGACGAGTAAATGTCATTCCCAATGGGGCAGAAAATCTGTTCTCGGATTCACCAAAGAATCGACGGATGTGTAACTTGGTCATTCCTCTGTAGGATGAGACAAACTACGGCCTTGACGCCATCTCCTACTGGTCTAACAATGTCACCATTACGAGTCAGGTAGACCCAGTTAGCTGTGTTGCGTTCTGTAGTCATCTTCAGAATGAGCTAATGGATACTCGAGTCGGGTTTATATACTAGGGTGTAAAATGGTTATAGCGTCTCAGCTGCATTACATACGGCATGACTAGGCGACGTACTAGCCGATCGTTGACCCATTGTTTGCTTGAAAAAGGTTGGAGAATGCGGGTCATGCTCGCTCCACGACTTTTCATCAGGATGAAATAGATAGCGTAGAGGCCACAGGCGTTGCTTAACACATCTTGTAAGACCCGGGTGTTATACATGAGCGGTGTGTCTGAATGATGGTCAATAAAATTTTACAGGTCACTGTGTAAGGGCGGCTAGCCAAATGAGTCAAAGTACTCGCATTTGCCTGACCCGTCATAGTACATGGCGACCCAGTGGGAACCTGGTTTATAGCTAGGGTCAGTGTTTACAATAAAGGCCGCTGGTCTGCTTCTATCTAGATGTCGGGGTAGCTGATCTCGAGCGCACACTCTGACCTGTAGTCGACGAACATACGTATCAGCTAGTAGTATTCTGGTAATCTGCTTGCGTATTCATTATGAAGCGTAATCTGTTAGCACTTGTCTGGTCTTGGAGACTTCAATTATCCCGTCGTGCTCGGCGTAGACGATGACTTGTAATGGCTCTGGGGTGGGTGTGTTGAACTTAAATTCCAGTGTTAAAGGCCCCATCCTCGGCATCTCAAACTGGTCTCCATCTAGTAAACTGGGACTCAGATCAAAAGCGTACAGCGTATAGCCATACTTGAATTGATTATAGTCAATTGAGTTGCCGGCGTCTTTGCCCACTAGACCCATGGCTAGGTTAGTACCAAAATAAGCCCGTACGTATTGATTGCGCTCAAAGTCCATGGTCAGGGGTTTGCTGGTGGCAGTTCGACCGTCGACGGTTACGTTCAGGTACGTCAAACCAAAAGTTTGAAAATTATACGGGTTATAACTGTAGGAACCGTTGAAAGCTGCTGATGTAACAAGTCCAATCACGACACGAGTGGGTGTTTTACTCATAAACAGATTGTCTTGAGTGTGAGATAAGCATACCCTGAGGGATAGCTAATGTTTTTAGCACCACACGCTTGAACGGGAATTTCGCGTTGGCTCTCAGCAAGGCTTTCTCGTGGGCGAGCGCGATGGCCGGATTCAGTCTGGCTTTACGAACCACCAGCGTGGCATGGGTTATAATTGATGAATAACCAAGCGCCCCGTCAGGGAGCCAAGAGGTTAAAGGTGGCCTTGGATGGAGTCAGCTTAATTTTCACATCCACACCGTTTATCATGTAGCGGTCTTGCACAAAAATGTTGGCGTGTAATCGACCCATCATATCTATTTCTTGACTCTCACTGGCTAGTTGACGTCGTGTTCTTAGTCCCTTGTTGTTTTCACCTTGCGTGTCATCGAGGAATTTAGCCGTGTCATAGTAATAGAGGGCGGCTGAGAGATGACTCTTTTTGGCTTCTTCCCCATGGTTCAACGTCGCTTCCAAGTAGGCTCTATACGGATACGTATTTTCACTGGGGGTGATTAGCGTGTCGTTGAGTGAAACGTCCACTTGAGAAAATAAACTGTGCAGGTAATAGTTGACAGGCGCGACATCGGCCGTGGGTGGTAGTTTGTCACCATTGGGTAGTGTGACTTTAGCTCTGATGTGTAAGAAAGTGTTAAACAGATCCAGATACTCTTCACTGGCACCAGAGATGGCAAATTCTATAGGTGAGGCTAAAGGATGTATCTCCAGAAATTGACCCTCTTCCACGGCGGTCTGCGTGGGTGGTACACTAAATAGATCCAGACCAGAATGAAGACATTCGCATGAATGAGGGTGAATCAGAGCCATTATGCAAAGATATCCGAGTGCTGGTGTTTCTTCTTATGAGCTCGACGATGTGCGGGGGTCAGTTTTATACGTTTACTGGGTTCACCAGGTGGCGCTGCACGTCTCTTTCTTCTGATACCGCTACCTGATTGGCTAACGTGGTTGACAGCTCCTTGCAGTAGACGCTGACCGGCTTGCTTGGCATGCTCTTTGAAGGAATCCCCAACATTCCTACCAGCCAAAGCATCTTGGGCCACTCGCAGACCTGTACCGAGCCCTTCTCTGAGTAGGGCCTTACCACCGGTCTTTAGCCAGGGTAGAATCGTGCGACCGAGTCCACTGAAGAAACTGCCGATACCACGACCTCTCTGACTCCGACCACCCACAAAGACCGGCATGCCATGTCCAGCTTGATTACAGTAAAAGTCCTCGTATAGTCTGGGATTTCGACGTAGCGCCACGTATTTCATTATTCTAGGTCTGATCTCCTCCGAATTCGAAAATGTAACGTCAGCACTGAAGTCCCGGAAGTGAATGAGACGTTTGTGCCCGTATCGGTGGTTAAAAGGATTTCCACCGTGTCGAAGGAGTACCGACTCAGCGGTACGTAATGAGGTTTGTCGTAGGCCCGATACACCGAAGCCGACAGCTGACTCATGATAGGTACCGTCCTCAGTAATGGAACCATGACGTCTCCGACTGGTCTAGCTGCTATGAGATCGCAATAGACGTAGATATTTTGCAGGTCGTTATTTAGGTCTATCGCCAGTTGGCCTTCCATTAATGGGTTGGTGTGTGATATCTTCGAGGAGTGAAGTCCTAATATCTCTTTCAGCTTTTCGCTAAACATAGCCACGGCCCCCGGTTCGAATATTTTCACGATGACTTTCTTTGAGGTATTGTCGAAAAAGAATCTGACTCGCGTCTGATCGTCCACCTCCGACTCTTTCATTATTCGATTCAGCTCCGCTATAAACGCGTCTGGTGAGCTGTATAGGCCTGGGGGACACAGTTTTCTGGAATTTCCTCTGGTGGGTGAGTTGTATCTTATCCACACTTCATGCTCTAGCACATTGCAGTAGTAGTTGGGAAATTGAATTTCGGCCAGACCCACTTCGTAATGCTGATTCACCTCAATAGTCTGTGGTAACTTGACGAAATAGTGACCTGGAGTGTTCTTGGGAAACATGTTGGGCGAAGCATTGCTCGGTAATGTCACGTAGAAACTCATATTTTAGGGTTTGGTAGCATGTAACCCAGACAGCTGCTTAGCAGAGCGATCCACAACTTGCCCTCGGCTGCGTCGACGCTTGTCTCGAGACAGATTGAATAGTGATACGCCGATGACGGTGTATATAACGATCAGTTGACAGAAGAAGACAATCTCTAGTCGCGGCACTCGCCGACCAAACATGCACCAGGCCGAATTTCTTTCTCCTTCTGTGGTATTTTGTGAGTTGGTTTCTTCCATTAGTACCTGGTTAGGTCTGAGACCCAACTGTTGAATGACTTGGGATACCCGAACCATTTGACTAAGTACTCTTTACCACCTCGCCTGGGTCGTTCTTGTAAGACTGATTCGACGCGATACACTTGTTTGTCTCCGACGAGTTGTATTTCTTCTCGGTAGAATGAACCTTGAAGTTCTTCCCCCGAATCGTCTTTTAGCACATACGTCACCGGACTGGTCTGGTTTATACGACTGACGGTAAACAGTTCTTCTGTCCACGAGGGCGTATACCCCTTTTTAAAAGGTTGTTTGGGTTGAGCCAGTCGGACTCGATCGCCGGGTGTAAAATACACTTTTCTGTCGAAAGTCTTCTGATACAGGTTATTCCACACCTCGTTTTGATTCGTATAGTTGACTTGCGTGGGCGCCATGCGAATACTTCTGTGATACGATCCGTTGTAGTTGTGGATCAGTTTATCTATCACATCGACGTAGCGAAGTTTATTGGTCTTGGTGAAATAGCGCCACATTTTTTCTTTCAGGGTTCGATTGAATCTTTCCACTATCGCGGCTTTCACATCTTCATTCTCAGTGGTAAAGAAATGCACACCTCGATCTTTCAGAAATTTTAAAAAAGTCCGGTTGACAAATTCCGATCCTTTATCAGTCTGAAAATTTATCGGTTGTCTATCGGCAAAAATTTTACTCACGGCGTCCACGAGCTCTTTCCCCGTTTTCTTCTTGATCGGGATGGCCCAAGCATATTTACTAAACACATCGAGACACGTCACTAAGTACGACATCCCATCATTGTATCTTTGTAATTTTCTCATATCTATCAAATCGGCTTGAAACTGTTGATTTATACCACCGGTTATGGTTTGACGTCTCTGGAAACGACGACGGATCGGTTTATGTAATGTATACGTATCCTGATGTCGTAGCCAAGTCTCTATATTCTTCAATTTAGTATTCCGTTTTAAAGCGCCGGCTCCGCCGTAAGCTCCGGGTTTCTGAGGGTCGTAGTAATATTTTCTTAATTGCGAGGCCATTTTTCCCACTTGGGTGTAGGTATCCTCTTCTTTTTGCTTCGCCTGAGTCTGTAAGGTGGTGTCTCGACTGCTTTGGACTCGAATACTTGACTTTTAGTCGGTTGAATAGGTGTTGGCTGACTTTTAGCCACCTGAAGAGGTGTCTCGGCGACTGAAGTCGATACGGGGCTGACTTCGGGTTTTTGTTCCTTGATATCCACTGTCCCTAAAGGTTTATGTCTGTACTGGTCAAGTCGATTCAGATACCGCTGCAAAGTCTGTTGATACACGCGGGCTTTTTCCCGAGGTGGTAGATCTTCGTTCTCCAGGACATGTTGCATTTGCTGATCCAAGTCGCGCAAGTTATCTGTTAAGTGTATCGGGTGGTACGTAGGGTTTTTCCAGCATCCGGGGATCGATCAAGATCATTTTCTTCATTATAAGCCCACGATGCCTTTCAATACGTTGAGAATAGGACCTAATAAAGCACCTATGAAACCACCTTGTTGCAAGATTTGTTTCCTCTTCTTGATAGATAGCTTCTTACGTGTGAGCGCTCTCAGACTGTTCTTGTGTCGCCGCAAACGTCTCTTCTGAACCGGTGTCAGTGGAACATTACCTTTTAACACATTGTGACAGCACTCGCAAATTGATTGGACGAGATCTGGGGAAGCCGATTTAATTACGGCTTTCAGCGTCAGCCGGTTTCGCCTCGCCCAGAAATCGCAGCATGGCCCCGTGGAGTTTTATTCGGTGGGACATATTATTTAGGTACGTAGACGACTTGACGCTGATCTGGAAAAATATGACTTCGTAAGCGGAGCTGATCCGGTGTTTCCTGTCGAAGGTCAAACAACAAATAACCGTGTGGAGCCGCTGTCGCGTCCTTAAAACTCTCTTGGACATATGACACGCGGCCTGGATACATCTGTTTGGCCAGGTTGGTAATCTGAGACCCGTCACGTGGGTTCTTAAATACCACTAGGTAATGCGAATTCAAACTAATAGTTCTTTGCTCTTTATTCTTCCCAAAGAGATTCTGGACTATATACACGACACTAAGGTTGCGATGATGACTGCCTTTAGTAAAAAGCTTAGTCACCCTATCATCTGTCTCGGACATTAGGTCATCTATTACCACTAGACGACGTCTATCACCTGTCCACTGTTCCATATCCGGTAAGCCTTCATTAAATGTAATGCCTTTCATAGTCTCATACATGGATTGCCATTCTCCGTAGCACCATATAATCTCCTATGGAATCGGATCGAGCATGTCTGATAAATGAGAAAGAAACTTTTGCACAAAGACGGATTTTCCACATCCTGTTGGACCCGCAATCAAAGCTGTAAAAGGATGTTTCCATCTCGGATCCATGACTAATAATAATCACCTATACACCTAATGACATGTATTTTATGGGACCCCGCCACCGCCGCCGCAGCCGCCGCCGCCACCGCCGCCGCCGCCGCCACCCCTCGCGACCGGAAGTAGTCATCACGACAACCGGAAGTAGTCACCTGGACTCAAGAAAAACAACCGCCAAGTTCAAAATATCTGGGTCAATTGTGGTCCGTTTTTGTGACGAAACAAGATGGCCGGATAACACCGTAAAGAACGATTTATCGGTGGTTTGAAACCACAAATACTACCTAAATACAACATTGTATACTACAGTTTGCGTGGCATCATGATCTCTGGCACATCTCATGTCTTCAGCACCTTGACTGTAGTCTTACTCGAGTTTAGAATTGTATGTATGTACACACATGTCTGCACATGTATGCACGTACGCATATACATATCTAAATCTTGTTTCACGGCACCAGAGACTTGTCGTCGCCCCTTCTCCTATTAGTTAAAATAGTTCCGCCACATGTAGGGCAGTAGTTTGACTTGCTGCAAGGGGTGATGATTTGCACAAGCCATGGAAGTATTTTGCAAAGTTGAGCGTTCCCCCTTAACTCTGTGCCCCTTCCCCAACCGCCAAAACATCAATTTGGAACCATCGTGTTTTCTTCTTCTTACACCTTCCGACATCAAAATTAATAAATCGAAAGAATACATCAGCGAACTTGAGCTTGTTGTCATCTCCATAGAGTTTGTCCTTAAAAGGAAGGGGTGTAGGCCAAAATAACGTTCTCTGTTCTGCATGTGCGCGCACTGTTTAGCTGTCATTTTTACCAGTTTCACAGTTACATCGATGAGTATCTCCTATCTCAAGTTTATTAAACATGTGACATTTCAGACTGCGGTAACCTGTGCGGGGTCTGAGTTGACCTGTTATCTTCAGTGGAGTTAGTAAATGTGCTGTATGCATAATCTTTCTTGTGGCTGGGTGCTATGATTTCCATTTGGTTCTGTAATTGTTTCTTATAAATCTCCTGGCCTAATCATTTGTTTATATTTCGAAACACCCGGGAAGGCTAACCCGGTCAACAAACAACAGCAGAAGTCGGATGTGTCGGCCTAACGGCGCAAGAACACAGCTCTGCTGTAAATAGACACAACGCAATCACGTAAAATAAATTTTTTATAAAATTTCCGGATGAACGCAGAAGAAGTTAGTTAGTTATCAGTTGGGGTATCTTCGTTGCACTCCGGACATGTCCATAGGTGCTCAGATCCTCCCCCCAGCATATGCATCAGCGTCCGGTGGCTAATAGTGCCAGTTCTGTGTTGGTTGACGAGGCGCTTTGTTTTCCCGATGTACCTCTCGCGTCTGGCTGTGCCGATTCTTACTCCCAGGTCTTTTATCCTGGAAAGCGATGTGGATTCACTGGCGTAAAAATCCTCTGTTCTCGCCATATCTTTAAGGGCGTTAATAACATCGGCACGATCCATGGGCTGGCCATCTACAGGGGGTGCAGAGCCAGCCAATTTATCAGCTCGTTCATTTCCCTCGACTCCCGCATGTCCCGGGACGAAGATGAAGGTGACTTTGCGGACGACAGACTTCCGCAGCGACTCAGTCCACTGTCTACGTACAGAACCAGCTTCGACCTTCTGAATCATGCTCATTGAATCACTTAGTACACACACGTTGGTATAATGCTGTGATTCCAGCCATATGAAAGCCTGTGTAACTGCCATCACCTCCATCGTCATGCTGCTCGTGGTCATAGAGTGGGCACCACTGGATTCTTGAACGGTTCGGCCCGCTGAACGGGCTGTAAATGCCCACGCACTTCTCTGCTGCTTTACAACAGATCCATCTGTATAGATGAGCACTTCGGGGCTATCTGAGTGATCATAGATGAGCGCGTTAACCTCTGCATTGACAGCGGCAGGGTTCTGCTCTCTGCACCGTCTGTCGAGTGTGATAATGCAGGAGAAGGTACACTTAAAAGCTGGAGGCACCGGCACCCATTCCTTGCCGGGGTTGATACTGGTAAGACTGCAGACCTGCCCGACGACATCTTCCGCCCGACCCATCCATGATTTGCCCCTCTTTAGCCTGTCACCCTTTTCTCTGAATACAGCGTCATGCAGAGGGTGCTGCTCATCTGCACTTATTTTTAAGTATGCACGAGCTCTCCAGATCTTGATTCTGTGTTCCATTGTCAGGAAGTCAAGGAGGTATCTCATTGCTACACAGCTGGTGTCTCTCGTGCAGCCCAAAATGATGCGCATGGCTTCGTTTTGTACCTTTTCAAGTCTTCCAATCTGTGTAGGGCTGACAGTGAGGATGGCCAGGGCATACTCGATGCGTGAAAGCACAAGTCCTTGGAACAGAAGTAATAGCAGTCTTTGCTCGATATTGGCAGTCGCCATGACTCTCATTGCTGCCAAACCTTTTCGAGCCTTCGTTATGACATAATCGACATGATCTCTGAAGGACAGGCTACGATCAAGCCTCACGCCAAGATATGTCATTGACTGGGTTCTACTCAGAATGCTCCCATCCATTCTTACTGCCGGCAGGTCTGTTTTCACAATATGGTTGTTTAGTGAAAACCATGTAACCGTTGCCTTTGCAGGGTTGACAAGGGCATCGGCATCAGCACACCACGAGGAAATTCGATCTAGTTCGCCCTGCATATAGTTGGCAACCGCCTGTCTATCTCGACCCTGTCGATACACGAGGATGTCGTCAACGAATGATAGAGTCCTACCCCTCCCATCCAACTGTTGTTCATTGATCGGCACCGTATACACGTTGAATAGTACTGGTGACAGTGGTGAACCCTGCGGCAATCCTGGACATATCGTTATCGGCTCAGAAGACCAACTCCCGCATCTTAGCACCACCTTCCTTTGGAGTGGAACTGCAGCTATCCATCGTACAAGGTGAGGGTGCACTTTCAGTCTGAGGAGGGTTTGCATCAAGTGCTCGAAAGATACTCTGTTATATGCGTCCTCTAAGTCTATGGCGGCCGCACATGTCTCTTCTCTGACCTGAAATCCTTCGTAAACATCTTGAGCAAAGACCGCCGCATTCAGCCATGACTCTTTGTTGCGTCTGTATCCTCCAAGTGTGGGCGGGAAGCAGCCGAGCTGTTCCAAAGGCTAACATGCCACAGGTTGAGTTGGCGAACCTGAAGACTGAAGTCGTTAGGACGACGACTTTATTCAAATCCTGCGCCAAACAGGCCAAGGCCGACAAATGGGACGAGTTCTGCAGGAAGGTGTGCTCCGAGCAATCTCTTACGACATTCTGGCGCCTCCACAAGAGCATGAACGGTGCTGCACAACGTAGGGGTATTCCAGACTTTCAAGGCACAGACCTCGCATGGAAAAAGTCGGATGCGGATAAAGGTAAGGCACTTCTTGCACGCTACATAGAGCAGACTGACCAGAAAGACGAGCCCGCCAGACAGAGGACCACAACAACACTCTCTCAGTTGTGCGAGGGGGTCGGGACAGACGAAGAATGGACAATCACAGTTGACATATTGCGTGCGATGCTCAAGAAATCACCTAACACCGCCCTAGGCCCAGACGGCATCCGATATGGTGACCTAATGGTGATATCAGATGATGACATGGAAGAACTGGCCAGAGAATTCAACACCAGTATCTAGAGGGGTCAGGTCAAAGAAGAATGGCTACACAGCTACTTGCTGCCGCTGCCAAAACCGAACAAAGACCACTCCAAGATAAGCGGCTACAGAATCATTACGATGCAGAATACTGTTGGCAAGCTACTGGAGAAAATTGTAGCACACAGACTTGCTTGGGACGCAGAAGAAGAAGACATGTATATGTCAGGCTGTGGTAGTCTTCCACTTTCCTTGAAGTGTCTGATTCTTAGACTGTACAACATACAATTCAGTATGATCAGATATCACGCAAGTGGGTACGAAGCACTCTTCTGTCTTACAAGAACTTACATAGATAAATTGCCTGGGTCAATATGGGGTGCGGGGCAACGGTATAGCAGACATGTTGGCGTCAAAGATGACAGTAGTTGGAGCACTAACCATGGAGGAGGGAACGATGTTGAAGAGTATGCACGGCTGTCAGTTGAAGACACAGAGACACATGAAACAATGTATTTATTTAAGGATGCTTGAGTTTTGTTTTGCGTTCACTCGCTTTGAACTCAAGTCCATACACGCGCTACTACTTCTAGTGCACTGGACTTATTGTTGCGTGTGTATTAGCTTTCATCATCATCATCATCATCATCATCACCAAGTGCCCTGCCAGCTGGCGTAGACGTTCATGTCTCTCCACAGATCTCGGTCTTTGGTTTTCTGGATCAACTCTATTGCTGATATTCCTCCATGCCACTGTCTCAATCCATCCAGCATCATTTCTCTTGGTCTGCCTCTGCCTCTCTTCCCTTCGATCTTTCCAGTTGTCACGATGTTCTCCAGTGCCTCTCTTCTCATCACATGACCGAAAAATGTCTGTCTCTTTCTTATGTTGTATATAATGTTCTAGTTTCATTAGCCTGTTTCAGGCAGTCGTTGTTAGTTACACTGGCAGTCCAAGGAATTCGCAACATTCGTCTCAGGAACCACATCTCTGTTGCTTCTAATGTCTTCTTAATTTGTTCATTTACATTCCAAGACTGGGTAGTTACGAACAGATAAAACTAGGAGTACGACAGGGGTGTGTCTTGTCACCAGATATTTTCTCCCTATATAGCTAAGTAGTAATGAGAGAGACCAAAGAGATGCCAGGAATGCTAGTTGGAGGTTATAATATAAATAATATACGCTATGCAGATGACACATTATTGGTGAGTTATAAAAAAACAGACCTACAACAATGGTTGGACACTGTAGTAACAGAGAGTATTAGCATTAGCTTTCCCTATTACCATTGCCCATCGACATCAGGTGAACCCACTCCGACTTCTGAAGTACTTGTAATTTACCACCACAAGTCAAGGATGAGAAATCAACATTTTAGTCCGACAGTCCGGTGAAGGGGTTGGACTCGTTACCTCGGCGTTAGCACATCGGATGTTTAAGAACGAGCGCTCTTATAAATTCGGCCATGTCGACTTTTCGATTTCGCTTACACCATGACTCCCACCCCGTTCAACCTCAAAGAGAAGTTATAATAGGGCCCATCCCTGGCTCAGATTAATAATCATGTGACTCAGTCAGCCGCAAATAGCAGCAGGCAGCGGGTTTACCCTCACAGTGTGGGACGACTCCAAAGCAACTGTAGGCAGTCAGAATTGATGTTGACTATAAACGACAAAGTCAAGTTGAAGAATTCATCTGAGTTTATTTGTATCAAACTTGTAGAACATGATATAAATGAAAATGTACCCTACTTGTCGACTCGGGCGTTAGATGGAGACTGCTTCTCTAGCCTACGTCAACGCGTGAGCAGCCCTAGATACCTAACTACCGGTGCTCACGCGTTCACAAACCTATTTCCCTATTTTGCACACCATCCATTAACTCATTAACTCCCTAACAGAGATGGTGCTCTGTTACAGATGCCCAGGGTTTCACCCTCACATAATATTAATTAGAATTAAAAAAGCAAAGTTTGGCCATGTCGTTAGAATGCAACACCAGCAACTACCATCACTGGCCTTACATCAAAGATCATCTGCGACGAGACCACGAGGACGTCCAAGAAGAAAATGGATTGACGACATCAGAGACAATGTACAACCACACGGAATGACACTATCCAGTGCCGCCCACCGGGCGCTGGAAAGCAAATTATTCCTCCCCACGCCGCTTGACGGAGAAGTGGAAAATGATGATGATGATGATGAAATAAATAAATAAATAAATAAACTTTCATTTCGTACAAAACAGTTTGTGTTTACAAGAAGGTGCGTTGTGTGTGTGTGTGTGTGTGTGGTGTGTGTGTGTGTGTGTGTGTGTGTGTGTGTGTGTGTGTGTTTTTTTGTTTGTAAATGTTTTTTAAATTAAAAATTTTTTTTAAATATTTTAAATTTTAAATTTTTGCGAATACAACATATACGTTAATATCCATCCATTATGTGCCATGCCGGAAAGCGTGGGCGGTCATGACTCGCCATTTCACTCGATCACCAGAATCGTGGATCAGTTCAGTGTTCCTGTCTCGACCATGCCATGTGGTCAAGCCATCCAGGTGTTTACTTCTCGGTCTTCCCCTTGGTCTGTTCCCTTCGATCTTGTCAGTTGTCACCGAGTTCTCCAATCCATTTCTTCTCTTAACATGTCCAAAAAATTTTGACTCCCTACATCTAATTTCTCTAATAAATTTACGATTTTCATTTGTTTCCTGTAGTACTTGGTCGTTGGTTCTTCTGTTTGTCCATGGTACTCTTTGTATTCTCCTCAGAAACCACATTTCTTCAGCCATCATATGTTTTTCAGCTTGACAGCTCATTGTCCAAGTTTCACATCCATACCAAAAAAAAAAAAAAAGGCTCTATGTACCTCAATACTCTTTTTCTCGTTTCAATTGACACCCCTCCATAGGTCAGTATGTTCCCCATCCTGCCAAAGGTTACTTTCGCCATGGCGATTCTTGTTCCAATCTCTTCAAGGCATCTCCCACCAAATGTTACGACAGTTCTGAGACAATTGTACCAACTCACTTGTTGAAGAATACCCCCATTTGCTTGTATACTACACCGTGGTATCTCCTTCTTCCCAGTGACAACCATAATCTGTGCCTTCGTACAATTTAATTCTAACCCCAGTTGTTCACTGTGTGCAACAACCGCATCCACTAACTGTTGGAGATCCTGCTCATTGTCTGCAATCAGTACTGTATCATTTGCATATCTAATGCCATTGATTCTTCGTCCTCCAACGATGATTCCATTTATATCTTCTACATTTCTGAAAATATTTTCACTATATAGGAACAAAAAAGATCTGCAGACATTACACATCCCTGTCTCACACCTCTCTTAATAGGCTAACATTGACTGTTGTGTTGGCATTCTGGCAGCGGTATTATGCACAGTGTACCTGTGCGGGCTGTTGGTTGGTCGAGACTCCCGTCTGTTCCACTTTTCACATGGGGCAATGAAGAGCATTTTGTGTGGTATTCACTGGCAGAGGAACGAAGCATAATGGGGACAACCCGTTGCCGTGAAGTTGGAACCGCGACTAATGTCGATTGCTTTCTGAAAATGTGAAACATGTATATATGACTTTCGCTGAGCAAACGCGTAAGAGAGAGAGAGAGAGAGAGAGAGAGAGAGAGAGAGAGAGAGAGAGAGAGAGAGAGAGAGAGAGAGAAATAGAATCCAAACGTGCTGAATTTTGGCCTTTTACAGACCAGACAAAAATGTATAATGTTAAGAATATTAAGCAGAGTACCATTAAAAGGATAAAATAATGAATGTAATGTTGAGGCCATATAGGCAAATTATTTATAAAATTTTCACATGTCTAAAGTAGAGCTTTACTTTTACATAAAATATGAAGATAATTTAAAATTGTTATCACTTTTTGATGCAGCTTTTAATTTTCGCTATTTTCTATTAAAAATGTAACAAGATTAAGATAAATGTTACAATTATTTAAATTACATATTACATTAATACAACTTTCAGTAATTTCCCTTGAAAAATACTTATATTGTTATGTCCCTTATTACAATTTTAATTACATTTCTTCCGTTTAAGGAAGTGAATAATGACGAATGCATCCCAAATTCCCTTGAAAGGATGCATTCTGACAATACCTACCTGAAAAGTTGGAGGAAAAGTCTAAGAATTGGTACGTGGAACGTACGCACCCTGCCTCAAGCAGGGAAATTTGAAAATCTGATTTTTTTTTGTTTTTGTTTGTTCTCATATCCTTTACAATACATACATAGCTGTCAACATCAGCATCTTTCAGCTGATTGTTGATTTCTTGGCAAGATTACGCTCTGTAGTTTGCCATTGCTTTCTGAGCGACCGGCTCACATACCCCGTAAGTTACCGACGCGGAGAGAACCGCTACTGATTCTAGCGCACGTCACGTTACTCATGAGAGTATACGCGATTACGGAGAAAGTCGTGTATCCTCTAGACCAGGGAGACCGGCGAAAATCTGATTGCCGAAGCAAAAAACATGAATTTAAATATCTTAGGCGTATCTGAAACAAGATGGGCAGATAGAAGTTATATAAGGAGAGAAGATTACATATTTATTTAATTTATTAACTCGGGAGGAGATCATCACGACAGAGGAATAGGAATTTTAGTAAAATCAATCAATCAATCAAGTGTCATGCCGGAAAGCGTGGGCGGTCATGACTCGCCATTTCACTCGATCACCAGAGTCGTGGTTCAGCTCAGTGTTCCTGTCTCGACCATGCCATGTGGCCAAGCCATCCAGGTATTTACTTCTCGGTCTTCCCCTTGGTCTGTTCTCTTCGATCTTGCAAGTTGTCACCAAGTTCTCCAATTCATTTCTTCTCATAACATGTCCAAAAATTTTTGACTCCCTACGTCTAATTTCTCTAATAAATTTACGATTTTCATTTGTCTCCTGTAGTACTTGGTCATTGGTTTTTCTGTCTGTCCATGGTATTCTTTGCTTTCTCAGAAACCACATTTCCACAGCCATCAGATGTTTTTCAGCCTGACTGCTCATTGTCCAAGCTTCACATCCACATACAAGTACAGGTTCTATGTAGCATCTCAACACTCTTTTTCTCGTTTCAATTGACATCTTTTTATTGGTCATTATGTTTTTCATCTGGCTAAAGGCTACTATTGCTGTCCCATGAATATGTTCTCCATATGAATCGATGAACCGATGAATATGCTCTTCAAGGCCAGCTGGCAGACTGTACAAGAATGTATGGGACAGAAATGGAATAAGCCTGCAAACAAAGCTGAAAGTCTACAAAGCATCCACACTGTTATATGCTTGTGAAACCTGGATTGTTTATCAGCGACACGCTAGGAAATTAAACCACTTCCACATAGTCTGCCTTAGGAAGCTACTGAAGATTAAATGGCAAGACAAGATCAGACCTGTAGTCCTAGAAATAGCGTCCATGCCCAGTATCCACACTCTACTAATGAAGAATCAGATTTGTTGGGCTGGTCACTTAACTCACATGGCAGATCACAGCTCCCTAAACGAATTTTTTCCGGCCAGTTGCGCTGAGGTAAACGCTCCCAAGGCGGCTAGAGGAAACGCTTTTAAAGACACTCTGAAAATCTCACTGAATGCTTTTGGAATTCATCATGACACCCGGGAGACTGCAGCCAGAGACCGAAATTCGTGGTGTGCATCATTACGCAAGGGTGCATTCACGTGTGAGGCAACCAGGACTGCAAGAGCTGTGAAGAAAAAGCAGGACAGAAAAACCACTGCAGGAAATCCTCCTCCAGAAAGGTCAAGCATTCTTTGTCCTTATTGTCAAAGGACATTTCGAGCCAAAATAGGTCTTATCTGCCATCTTAGAATTCAACCCTACTGGATGAATTGAATGATCGTGATTTATTCTTGATGGACAAACAACATAATATTCCCATTTACTTGTATATTACATTGTGGTATAACGTTCTTCCTAGTGACGACCATAATCTGTGTCTTTTTACTTTTAATAAAAAGAAACTTAGAAAAACATATTAGTGGATTCTGGGCTCATAAAGATAGGATGATACTACTCAAAATTAAAGCTAGACCATTCGACATAGTAATTCTTCAGATGTAACGTATGCTCCAACAACTGATTATAATGATGAAGAGCTAGAAGAATATTACGAAGACCTACAACAAACACTGAAAGTTGTAAAATCATCAGAAGTCGTAATTGTCATGGGAGACATGAACGCAAAAGTAGGGGAAAAAAAAAAATAAATATAAGCAGATAGTGGGGCAACATGGTATGGGAAATAAACGGCAGAGGAGACTGGCTGATAAAGTTCTGTGAAGAAAACAATCTTATTGTTTGTAACACATTTTCCCAACATAACCTTAGGAAACTGTATACGTGGAAAAGCCCTGGGGATACAACAAGAACCCAAATTGACTACATTATGATTAAGAACAGATGTAAAAACAATGTTAAAAATGCCAAAACATACCCTGTTGCTGATATCAACTCCTCCAGTCTTAAAATAACAAATAAAACTTAAAAAATCCAGGAGTAAAGACACCAAAGACACCTCACATAGATGTATCGGCATTGAAACAACCAGACATAAGTCAACGGTACCTGGTTGAAGTAAAAAATAGATATGATGGGCTAATCGTTGGAAGTATGGAACAATATAGACGTGAAAATCCTGAGGATAAATTAATACAAACAGGAAATGTGTAAAAACTAGTATACAGATTGCAAATACCACCTTGCGAGTGAAGATAAGTAAGAAAAAAACAATTATGGATAACCGATGAAATCTTGAGCAAAATGATCAAAAGAAAGAAAGCATAGAAAACTCCAGAGTATATATTAATAGATTGAGAAATACGTCACATGTGCAGAGTTGCCAAAGAAGAGTAGTCGCAGAAAAAATGCAAAGAAATAGAGCATCTGGAAATAAAACACAATTCGAAAGAATTACATGAACATATAAAATGATTTATAAAGAAGAAAAATAATATAACAGGAAACGGTTTGTATCAGAGGAAAAAAATTGAGAAATTATAATTTATAACACCGACATCGTGAAAAGATGGACAGAGTACGCAGAAAATTTATTCTGGGACAACAGGGACAATAGACCAACATTGTATAATACTCAAGATGGACCAAAAATATTAAAGGCTGAAGTAGAAAAACCTATTAAAATGATGAAAGAAGGAAAGGCCGTAGGTCCTGACAAGATAACAACAGAGATGATAAAATCCTTATCCAGCTTTGGCATTGATACTATCACTCCCCCTTAGGGAGTGTAGGGAGTCTACGTGGCGAAGTGGTCAAGCGGTTTGACTCGGGCTCCGAAGGTTGTTGATTCGATTCCGGGCCGCGTCCTTCGGTTCACGAGTGAAATTTTTCGGAGACTCCCGTGGGTCGCCGCTAGAGCTACGGAGTTTGTGCTTTGTGCGACGCTTTCCGCGCTGCGGAAAGAGACTGAGCCATATGGGATAAAACCCGGTGCAATGAAGTCGACCCTGTCGACTTTTAAGCGACTTTTTTATAATCTAATGTTACTAATCTAGCAAACCTGATAATGACAAACTTGGTTTGTTTGCTGTAAGATTATAACATAAAATGTTAAACACCACTTGAGACCCAAGGAGTACTCAAGGACACAAATCAGAGATAAACAATTCCCTGTTTGATCTAAATTCCTACAAGAATATTCTACTGCAAAGTACAACTAGTGAAGATGCTAATCATCGACACGGATAACTGGCCTAGAAAGGACGGGTAATAGTGACAAGCTGCGTTGTGGCAAACGGGATGTCTACCACTTAACTCTAGGTTCTGGATCTCCTTGGTTAGCGGGCGCTATAAATCGTCTCGGCTGCTCCTTCAAAACGCAGGTTGAACGAGTCCGAGTTTGGAATTTTTGTTCTGAGATCAAGCAAGCCTTCTCTGGTGGAATTGGAACTTCTCTGGTAGACTGAAGTGGTCTATGCCAGTCTAGATAGTGGTAAGTAAACCACACACTCGGTTGTATCGGTGTGAATGGTGAGTTAGCTCAGTCAAGGGTCTTGACTACGGCTAATGTTGATCAGGGTGTAGACTGCGAACTACATTGGCGAAAAGAGGTGAATAATCCTTCAAGAGAAAGTTATAAATCTAACTTTTATTCTTGTCCTATTCCTGGATGGCCTACACATGTTTCATACAGAACACCTAAAATAGCACGGGCTATCTGTCTTTGCATATTATAATTCCCTATACTGAGATCGAAACTACTGAGCGTAATCTTGCCAAGAAATGAACAATCGGCTGAAAGATGCTGATGTTGACAGCGATGTCCTGTAAAGGATATGCAAACATTTTTTATACTGAGATCGACAACAGCACACTGATTTAATGAAAAACAGCATACAAATGGTATTCTATTCATTCTTTTTATATTTAGATTGAATATGTATAACTACTCAGACGCTCTACGTAAAAGACTACTGTCCTAATAACAGATATATTCTAAGTCATGATTAATTATTGAAACACACTATCCACGATCCACACAATGAATTAACATGACTTATTATCGGATGGCCGGTCTCTCTGGCCGAGGGGTTACAACACTTTCTCCGTAATCCCGTTTATCACGCAGAGTCTCGTAGCGGGCGAGAACTGGGAGCGGTTCGTCCCCCGCTGGTGACTTGCGGGATAACTGAGCCGGCCGCTCAGAAAGCAATGGCAAACTACTGAGCGAAATCTTGCCAAGAGATCAACATACAGCTGAAAGATGCTGCTGTTGACAGCTAAGTCCTGTAAAAGGATATGCGAAAAAAAAAAATTATCTGATGAATTAAATGGAATGACATCAACTGTCACGCCACAACACGCTATACATGATTGAACCATTACATCTATGAAACGATACACATAATCTGCAGTTATGAATTGCAATTCCCGCACTCATCTTCCTTATCTTCATTAACACATACTTAATTAATTAACCATAACATTTCCTAGCTAGGCTTAAGATTCTTTTCCCTATAAACAAGAACGATGTTAAGGATGGAGAGTTCCCCAGGTTTGATCTTGGTTAAGCGAGCGATATTGGAAACATGGGTTAATAATCTGACAATGGGTGAGATCCATCATGTGCCATGCCGGTAAGCGTGGGCGGTCATGTTCTGTCATCTCACTAGATCACCAGGTTCGTGGATTAACTCCGTGTTCCTGTCTAATAACAATTAAGTGTTACTTCTTTAATCTCGGAACTAATTCCTTCAAATAATAGATATTATAATACATATTATAATACATATTATGTTAGTTCTTAAGCTAAGCACATAATTAGTATATCTTAACTCTAATCGTCTACGGAATAAATCGGGTTTCGTTTCCGCCGTTATATACTTCTTAATTTCGATAACCAAGTCCTGTAATTTAGCCGTGTTTAATGCCTCGTGTCGGTTGTCCCTCTCTTCATTGCGTTTTCCGTTGTCCTCAAGTAGTGCGACACACACATTGCACAAATACTAGTATTAGTTATCTAACTACTAGTTCTATTAATATTATCTATTTTCGATCGCCACGGTCTTTAAATTACAGACAGATCGACACACACACACACACACAGCGAATTGTTAGCGACACAATTCTTATAACATACCCTGCAACGTGGGTTTGATCGGATTATCAATTGCGGAGCCGTCTCCCTGGCCTAGTGGTTAGCGACTTTCTCCGTAATACCGTTTATCCACGTGAGCAAACGCAGCTGCGCGAGAATCGGTAGCGGTTATCTCCGCACCGTTACTTACGGGATATGTGAACCGGCTGCTCAGAAAGCTTTGGCAAACTACTGAGCGTAAGCTTGCCAAGAAATCAACAACAGCTGTAACATGCTGATGTTGACAGATTTGTCCCGTAATAGGATATTCATTCATTCATTCATTCATTCATTCATTCATTCAGTAGCATGTCCTTTGCAGAACCTCGCTCCCATAACAACCTTCTGGAAAACGTCTCGATCATAAGCAAGATGTCTCGCGTCCGATACACCCATCTGGAGATCGTCCGCCACATCCTGCACCCATCTTCTCTTTGGCCGTCCTCTTCCTCTCTTCCCAGGCATATACCCTTCCATTATTGTTCTCTTCAAACTTTCATAACGTTTCAAGTGACCCAAATATTGCAATTTTCTTTGTTTTATCATCTTTAATATCCAACCCTCGTCTATATTCAGCTCTTGAAGTATGGATGCATTTGTTCTTTTCTTTAACCAAGATATTCTTAGAACCCGTCGATAGCATTTATATTCAAAGGCATTCATGCGCTGTTCAGCTTGTTTAGTAAGTGTCCAGGTCTCACAGACATATGTTGCAATGGGAAAGATGCATACTCTTAAAAATCTAATTTTTGTAGTTCTGTCTGTCCCACTCCATAATTTATTCAGTTGTTTTAGTCTTTGAAGAGCAATTGGTAGTCGTCGTTTAATTTCTTTCATGGTGTCACCATTGTTGGTAATCAATGACCCAAGATATTCAAAAATTTCCACCACCTTCAATCTTTTCTCATTAACATATATTTATTTCTCCATTGTAGTTTTATCTGTATGCATTATCTTTGTTTTTGCCATGTTAAGATGTAAGTTGTGATTTTCACTATTTAATTGGGTTGAGTTATTAAGTTTTCTATACCATTCTCTGATGTGGATAGTAATACTGTATCAACTATCATCAGCATATCGAATCTCTGGTATTTCATGACCACCGATATTTAGGGCATCATATTGCTCCCTGGTTATATCATCTCTGACATTTCTCATTATATTTTCGGCATACAGGTTATACAAATAGGGTGACAGCACACAGCCCTGACGGACTCCTTGCTTGGATGTCAAACCAGTCTGATGTCTCGCCATCTATTCTAACCGCTGCTTGTTGGTCTAGATACAGCATTTTTATGAGTTGTACTACATGTGATGGAAAGCCCATATTCTTCATGATTTCCCAAAGCTTCTGATGTTGTACACAGTCAAATGCCTTTGAATAATCCACAAAACACGAGAATAGGTTTACAGTAAATTTTCTGCACTTGTTTATTATGAATCGCATTTTGAGTATGTGATCTCTTGTTCCTCTTCCTTGTCTAAATCCAGCTTGAACCACGTTAATCTCTTCTTCCATTTTCTCACGAAATCTTCCCATTATGATTTTTAGTATAATTTTACTTACATGACTGATCAGGGCAACAGTTCTGTAGTTGGTGCATAATTTCAGGTTGCCCTTTTTTGGTATTGGAATGAATATAGTTCTCTTCCAATCTTTTGGCCACATACCATATTTCCATATCTTTTTGCATAATGCGAGATAAATTTGTATGCTTTCTTCTCTCTCTCTCTCTCTCTCTCTCTCTCTCTCTCTCTCTCTCTCTCTCTCTCTCTCTCTCTCTCTCTCTCTCTCCCTCCCCCCCCCCCCCCGCTTTAATTAGTTCAACTGGTATCTCCTCACATCCTGGTGATTTACCATTCTTCAGGTTCTTTATTGCCCATGCAATTTCATCTAATGAGGGTTCAGGTTCTGTCTCTTCCGTCATTGGTTCATGTATAGCATAGCATTCATATTCTCACAGAAATTCATATCATAATACCACTGCAGTATTCCCGTCATCTTTCTATAATTTGTCTAGATTCTGTTAAGGTATTTCCAAACATATCACAGATAACATTTAATTGACGTTGAACATTTATTGTCAATAACTTCATTTCTTTGAACAATTCGTAATCTCTTCCATTCTTATGATATTGCTCTATTTTAATACAACAATCTTGTATATATTGGCTTTTGTCCTTTCTTGTATTCTTTCTTATTTCTCGAGTTAAAGATTTATACTTCGTCATACTGTTATCGGCTTCTCCTTTCTGGTTCAGTTCCCTTCGTTGTTTTATTAATTCTAACGTGTCTGACGTAATCCATGGCCTATATTGCTTAGTCCTGGTCGGAGTTAAATCTTTGGCTGCTGTTAATCAAGATATCTCTAGCTTGTGCTGCCAGTTCATCATGTGTCTTTTCCTCTTGTAAAGACATCAAGACCCCAAAACGATTCCTCCCTTCTACGTTGTATGCATCTAGTATTGTTGTGAGATCAAAACAAAGTGGCCTTGGTCTTCGGGTAAGCTTTTTAAGTTTAATTTCAGATCTGCTTCTAATAAACTGATGATCTGTATCACAGTCTGCACTTCGTAGGGTGTTTGAAGATGTTATGCTTGATCTCCATCTTCTCTGTATTAAAATATAATCTGTCTGAATTTTGGTAATCTGTCCGGGGACTTCCATGTGAAGAGTCTTCTTGGGTGTTGTTTAAAAAGTGTGTTGGCTATCGGTTCAGTGCAAATATCAATTAATTTATCACCTGCATCATTTCTATTTCCCAATACAAATTTTCCTAAAACGTGTCTCTCATTTTCAGCTCTTCCTGTGCCCACTTTAGCATTAAAATTACCCATTATTATTATTATATCATTATGAGCAATCTTATTTAATGTGTCTTGCAGTGTGCTGTAAAAATCTTCTATTTCGCCTACCCTGATCGTGAAGCAGGTGCATATATCTGTGTGAGAGTTGTGTTTTTTTGGACGGCCTTTAAGTCTTATAGTGAGGATTCTATCACTAACTGGGTTATATCCCATTAAAGCCTTTGCCGTTGTTTTATCTAACAACAAAGGCTAATGGACGAGTCTTGAAAAAGGAGAGTCTGGCATATGAGACTACGACCTCCAGCATGAAAATTGAGGTGGTGGCAGTAACAGCGGCATTCCGGTGGCTAGAGGAGACCACTGCAACACACGTTGTATTCATTACGGAGTCAAAGAGTATGCTTAGTAAGGGGGAGAAAGGAATGTTTCGTGTGGAATGGCTCTCGTCGCTTCAGAGGTCACAGATTGTGAGAATTGTATGGATATGTTGCCCTGGCCATGCGGGGATACGGGGGAATGAACAGGCTGATAGGCTAGCAGGGAATGCACCTCTTGGTGGTAGTTTGCCTATGGACAAGGAGGGGGGGGGGAGGTGGTTGTGCGCTTGTGGGACCAGGTGGAGAATGCGGAGGAATAGATTGATTACCCATATGTGGAAAGAATGAGATTGCGGGGATCGGCAGGGGTTCTGGAAGAATCTTAAAACTGAGAGGGAAGACCAGGAGAACTT